>CAEFZX010028924.1:0-128814 GCA_903066825.1 Alfaro cultratus
AAGGGAGAGCCCAGCCACCCTACAGAGAAAACCCATTTCGGCCGCTTGTATCCGCGATCTCGTTCTTTCGGTCATGACCCAAAGCTCATGACCATAGATGAGGGTAGGAATAATGCAAAGTCAGATTTCTTTTAATTTGTTTGCGATATATTAAGCATTTTCAACTCAAGGTAACATAGTTAGTTACTTGATTGCAGAATAAAATGGGACTATGTGCCTGGAAAATACATAATACCCCTCTTTAAGAAAACAGAAGTTGGAGTGTGTGTATACATTTGAGCCTGTACAACATTTACTATATTTAGCATATGTGAAATCTTCATTGAATTCAAATATGTATACCCCCTTATGATAAAAACAATAACAGAAGCTATTTTTTGTTGAACATTTCCTCCACCGCCCCCCCCAAAAAAATCAACAGATAAATGCATAGCTAGTCCAAAGTTACAAACTTGCTCATGATGAGTGTATCTAAACTTTTTAGCCAACAGGGCTCATGTGTTGAGGTAAAACCCCGGAAAAGCTGAGAGCTTTGGACTATCAACCTTTGTTCAGTATAATAAAAAAATATTATATGTTTGGTATGTGTGCATGCGTTATAATGATTTCTCTAATGGTTTTATGCTCTGTTTGTAAAGGACACAACGACAGAGTTCTTACCCACAAGGCTTCGAAAACACTTTAAACAGCATGTGCAATAAATAAAACTAACCTATAAAGTGTTGAGCTCAGGCTATAAAAAACTGAAATCCAGAAATGAACTTGCAGAAATAAAACTCAAAATGACAGGGGAATAATTTGATAATTTCATTTTACTGGTCTTTTAAAAGTAAAGGCATTTTTTGACTTATGAAATAAAATTAAATGACATCAGACTCATAAAATGCTTTTCAGAACCCTCAAAGGTGCTTTGCGATGAAATCAGTCACAAACTTTGGTATATGAGAAAACAAAACATTTTTACCCACAAAGTAATAAAAATACATGTAGCTATGATTAGACTTATACATTTTCTAAGTCATTTTGCTAATATTATTTATATCAAAACATTTAAAAGACAAATGCACCTTTTGAAGACCCTCTGTGAAAACAGTACAGAAGTAAATAAAGAATTCAAAATGTATCTTTCAGGACTAGGCATAGGTGAGTTTCCGGTATCCAAGTATATTAAGGTTTTAAAGCTGTCCCCAAGGCTGAAAGCCCTGGAATAAGATGCCAGTGAGTAAGGAGAATATAGTAGGGCACTGCCCCTCTCTCTTTCTATTTGTTGTTGCATGCTATCTGTCATCTGACTGGGATAAGACTGTTACAGTTTTCTCTCATTCAGGACAAGTAAGGAAGTTTAAAAATATACATGATCACAAAAATACGGGCCATTATAATGCCCATATTTAGCACTTGCCACTCTTATGAGGCAATTGTTTGAAAACTGCAGAAGGCAAGCTATAAATTTAGGCTGACATTTTAACCACCTAAAATCAGCTTTTGCAAAAAGGGATATTATTCTGTGCAATAAGCGCTTCACAACTGCAAGTAAAATTAGAAGTTATTTATTCAACACTTTTGCTTTAGTCCCTGTCCTGAAATCATAGCAAAAAGATATTAAACTTGACATATGATAACTATATGAAAACATTTTTGGTATAATTTTAACAGCAGTAAGAAATGTTGCAACTTTTCTTTAAATTAAAACTACTGGAAAATTTGATGCGCTTTAGATTTTTTTTAATATTCTGTCAAAATTTAAAACTCTATTTTACTGAAGTACATTACGTGATAAATCCTGAACTTCCAGTTGAAGACAATATTTTCCAACCTTTGGCTCCTCTATAAAAAACTTTTTAAGACAGTGATGCAACATAGCATGGTCAAAATGAAATACATGCAAAATCTTACGTATATCAATGAGTCAGTCAAAAGAGGTCAACTTTATGGCCCTTTTCTCTGTGTTTGTATCATGCGCTTATCTCGTGACAAACTGTCCCACAGCTGAATGTAATATGGGGTGATTGCCTCTGCAGATGAATTTACCTCTCGTCATCAGGTGACCACGAAGGAGTCGCTGCGGAGAATAATGTAGTTATCGAAGTATGGGAAAAATCAGGTAAAAAAGCAGATAGAAGCATGATAAATTTTCAGATTCATTCAAACGGGGTTGTGAAGAGTTATCAGTCGCTGGTTGAACAGATAGTCACATGGAAGATGAGTCATTGTGTTAATATGAGGTGTTGAAATCCTATGACGGCAGATATGTGAGGTTGGCAACAAAAGATCCAGATATAAAATGTGTCACAACCCACTCCACCCTCTTCCTAGTTTCTATCAAAACATCAGTTGTTTCTGTCTTTAGAGTGGTAATCTCTTAAACTCTTCGACTTCATTGACTCAAACCATGCGTTTAAAACGGGTGTGCCCTGCCATTGGAAAGAATAGCTGCAATGAAATTACAAGTTATACTGTATCCTTCCAGTGCAGCCAGAGGAAATGGCAATAATTAGAGCTTTAACCTTCAAAGTAATAAATTTGGCTGAAATTCACTGGAAAATGAAGATTACAGCCAGTTGTGAAGGATACATTTACTTCTCAGGAACATAAATCATTCACAGCTATCGTGACAAATCCTTTCCAAGAGTTGTAAGTTACAAAAAAACTAGTTTGAAACTTCTTCATGGGTTTGGTTTTGTGACACACCTTTAACCAAAAGCATAAGCCACAAACTTAATGTGTCTTTGTTTCCAGGGATTGACTGGATGGATATCAGCTTTATTAGGATGTTTGTTTTAACTTGGTGACTACAACCAAGCAGAATCCACCTGTTGCCCTGTCAGCCAACATTCCCTGATTTCTCAAACTCATATGATTAATCATAATAAGTCTTTTGATGACTCACTCACCTGGACTCAGCTGAAGTGTTGACCTGCATGCTTACAGGGTGAATGCTTCTCACTTTAATCCCAGTTAAAAACTTACAACACAGGACAGTTAAAAATAGCTCCCTAGCCAAATATAGAAAACATGTTGTTAAAAATACAAGGAACAAATGTGTAGTCATATTTAGTAAATGTGAAAATTTGCAAAAAGTGCATTTATTTCACATCTGATATCCACAATATTAACATATATTGAATAATTAGAAACTTTCTCTTTTTAATTTAAATTAATCATTATGATATTCCATTGACTTCCTTTAAATCCAGAATCAAAATCCACTTGTTTAGAATAGCTTTTGAAACATAATAAATAACACATTAATAAACATTCTGATATGTAATGATGCCACCAGACAAAATGTTGTGCTTCAATTGTTGATTGTATTTCATGCCTTTGTATATTTGTATGCTTTTATGATGTAAAGCACTTTGAACTGCCTTTGTGCTGATATGTGCTATACAAATAAACTTGATATGTATATAGTTTGTATTTAATCCTATACAGTCATATTAATAAGATAAACCTAAAAGTACCCTTAAAGCTATAAGGACATATTAAGCATCCATCTATGTGTAATTAGTCTATATAATATGTTTCACTTTGTGATAAGTTCCTAAAATAACTGGGCTTTTCAGTAATATTTAAATTATTGAATACTCCCCTCCACCCTTCCATGGATGGATGGAAATGAGCGACATCAAGCTCAAGGAAATGGAAACGTATGAAGAAAGTAACTCATATGATTGCAGACATTTTCAGTTTATCATGTGCTTTATAGTTAACTTTTTTTTTTCTAACATAATCACAACCGGGAAGGAACGCTTTTACTGTGTAAATAGAGGAGAGTTGCAAAAGCAGAAGCTTTGATGAAAAGAAATTAACAGAAGCAATGCTGTTATTTTGAATTTTATCTGACAAAATATTATCAATAAATGTATAGTTTTCCCTTTCACTAATATAAATATTTTATTTGAAAATAATAAAAAAAGTAAAATTAATATCAGTTTTTTTTTTTTTTTTTACTAACAGCCCTTTTCCGACTACCGGGTGTGACGCTTACCGGAAGTGACGACAGTGAATGTTTAACTTTTTAGCCATTTAAAATTAATTTCGCAATTTCTTGGAGCTCCAACTACACGGAGGGCGTCTACAGTTGGAGTTTCTGACTGAATGAAGTTGCTGGAAGTAACAGAGGATGCGTTTGACCTCCCGCCTCGTGATGCTCTCGGTTCTTGGCATGTTGCGGAGCGGTTGAGCGGCAGTCAGGAGCAGTTAGCTGCCCGTTAGCTCGGTGTCGCTGCGGGGGGAAGAAGCTGTTTCTGTCAGCTACCTGCCAGAGAAGAGCTGTTCACGCGAAGAGAGGCAAACTTTCCGGAGAAACTTTGAGAAGCGCTCCCTTTCGTCCGCTGGGATTGTGTACTAGTTTTTGAAACTGCGACTGAGTTTGTTTACATCACGATGGCGCATATGCTCCAACAGAGACAGGGGAAACTAGCCAACAGCAGCTATCTTGGCTAAGTGGTACTTGAACCGCTGAGAGGCTGGGCCCGCCTCAGACTAGAGTACCGGTGGTTGCTGCTCAGACAGAAGTTTGACAAGGGCCTGTTTACTACTTCGCTGCCCGGATACAAGGAAGGCCGACACACACTGGGACCACACACCCCTTCTCTTTGGGGTCCGGCCTTGGGGGTTTGTACACTTTTTCTGGACAGCAGATTGAAAGATGAACTCTGAGGAAATGTGCTGTGACGGTACGTGCCTTTATCCCATGCTTCAGCTGTGAACTGCTTCGCAACACGTTAGTGCAGCACTCCGTTTCCTCTGGGCAGCCCAAATCGCTAACGATGTCGAAAATAACAGGAAAGAAGAGAAGTTGCTTCGAGATTACGAGTGTAACTCCGGCTCAGAAAAGTGATCCGGAGGCGGGCGGGATCGTTGTTGGGGACTGTAGCGAGCGGCTGGACGATCCGCAGGAACCCAGGACTGATCCCAGATCGCCGGGGGGGTGTGACCGGATCTCACCAGACGACACTTTGAACAACGTTGGGGAGAATCAGGAGGGCCAGCTGCATTTTACAAGCCCTTTTATCGGGGGGATCTCTATGAAATCTACATCCAGTGGTCGTAGCACCCCACATAATGTAGGGGGGAGTGTGCCTTTTGTCCCCAGCTCCCACATAGTAACAAGTGTTACAGCTGTTATTACCAGCATGAGCCAGACAGCGCCTAGCAACAGCTGTAGTTCTCGATTTAGAGTCATTAAACTCGACCATAGTAATGGAGAGCCCTTCAGACGGGGCAGGTGGACTTGTACTGAGTTTTATGTGAAAGAATCGGATTCAGGAGTTCATCGGACTGTGGACAGCCTGAAGTCCTCTCCATCCGTCGATCACAGTGTGGACAGAGACAGTGGGCTAGGAGCTATCTGTAATTCTATTGTCGGTAGCAGTGCTTTTCCTGCACAGGCTCTGGAGAACTCCACAGATAGTGGCTACTCTGTCTCCACTGGACACCACACCCACTCTCAGGCCCCAGAGTCCCTGCAGCAGGGCTACAGTTTGTCCCTTCAGATTGGGAGTGGAGCAAGTGCCTTTCACCCCACGGGGTATGCAGCAGCAGCAGCATCACAGCAATCCAAACAGGCTCAGGTAACCATGTCGCCTGGTACCCCCCAGACTTTCATACCTGACAGCCTCAATGGTGTGCACCATGGTGCCATTATACCTCCTGCTTCGCTTCCCCAGCAGTTTGTCTATTCTCTCCTTCCCAGCCAGCAACACTTTGGGTCATGCACCCAGAATCTTCCTATTACGTCCTCCTCCATAGGCTCCACCAGTCAGGTATCATCACCTCAGTTCACCCTTGCTGGTCCAGGAGCACAAGGGCCCAGTGGAGATGTGAGTTTCATACATCAGGTGGCCAATGCAACAGTCGTGGCCCCTGTAATTTCAGGAAGCACACAACAGCAGCCTTCAGGGGGTGCGGGCAGCGCCCCTCCACCCTCTGCGACCGCCGTCTCTATCCACAGCGGTGGCCAGAACGTGCCTGCCACAGTGCCAAGTACGACCAGCGTACCTCCAGGTGTGTCCAGTCAGGCGCCTGGTGTAGCGGGACTCATCCAGCTGCAGGGAGCATACGGAGGAGTCGTTAATCCGGCGGAGGATGGTTGGAAGATGACCGAAGTCCTACCCCAGCAGAGTGTTGGTGTGGGGGCAGTGAAAGACCATGTGCAGTCTCCTATTGGCGAGGGCCTCAGCTTGACCAGTCCGGCTGTCAACAGCTTTTTCGGCATCCAGATTACAATGAATGAGGATGGAGACGGGTAAGAGGTTATAAATCCAGTTGATGGTTTATTTTCAATGTCAGTCATCCGTGTTTTTCCCTGTAGGCAATCAGTAATACAGTACGCCTTTATTTCCATTTGTCAGGAAAAAATTATACCACTTGAACTTATTATTATTTATAGAATAAAGTATTAAAAGAATGGAAGTTTGCCCTTAAACTAAAGGTCTCAATTTTACTCTATAGCACTGAATACTGTGGAAAATGCCTCTTACTTGACCTTAGTTTACATTAGATGTTTTATTACTACTATATTTTTCCAATAATGGGGAATTTAAAAACTCATTAGGCATAAGTTATTATGAGATTTTCATTTTATGATAACCTTGAATAAAAATACCTCGGTATCATGATAATTACACAAAATTTTAAAGAAAATGTGTTACACTATCTTATTAGTTTATTTAAAACTAGTAGAGTAACAATTTTTACTTCTGCTGCTTAAACAGCCTCACATGGATTATTACAGTATTAAAAATGCTATCTATATTCTTGTTTTGATACATTGACGTAAGTAAATAAATTAAATATGAATGTGCTAAATTTATTTGTAGTTTTTGTATTACTGATTGTATTACAGATTGTTATGAATGTTGTAGCTTTTTGCTGTTTGGCTGTTCTCAGACTTATTGCAGGTTTTATTTAGTCCACCTACTCAGCTATTGGCTGATTGTCAGACTTGCAGCTCTTAGTTTGTTTGCTGTATTTCTGTAAAAAAAAAAAAAAAAAAGAAACGTTATCTGAGTGATTTAGTTACATAATGAATTGATTTTGTTTCCAGGTCTTGAATATATGTGTCTGTTGTGACCTGTAATATTTCTTTCCAAACAGCTCTTGTCTGTAAATGAAAACTGCAGGCAGCTGCCTTCTTTCAGCCAACTAACTTGCAGTGTGAAGCAACAAGTGGGGGAGGGGTAGAGCAGATTTACTTTCTGCTACCTTAGTTTGAAGTAGCAGAAACTACCTGTTTCCCTGGATGGGGGGTTTTCTCTCCCATCCAGCCAGAGAAAACCGAATACTTCCTCTGAAATCTAATTGAGATGAATTTAAACCGTAAAAAGGGTGACTAGATTTCAGTAGCTTGAATGCCTAAACTGAATGGTAATTTCTCTCTTTATGCTAACCTACCAGTGTGTTTTTGGCTTCTGGGTATTAAAAATCCCCTATATACTACAAGACAAGCTGTGCTTTGCTACTGGGATTGAAGTAAGTGCCAATCATAAAGAGGTTGGCTTCTATTCTCTGCTCTGTTTGGGGAAAGACAGCCTGTGTGTTTGCTCTGGGCACCTTTCCCAACCTCCTAACTTTAAACCCTATAAATACAGACTCTCCTATAGGACTCCTGTAATGTACACACTCTATTTAGGACTGTTTGGAGCTTGAGCTGACATGTTGCAACACTCTGGCTGCGAGCTGTGCTGCTGCCGAGGTGATGCTTGAGCCAAGAATAACCTAAAATGAGGGCTGGCGTCCACACACGTGCATGGTCTGTCTTGTGGAGGCCTCGGTGTTTATCTGTGTGCTTTGTTCTGGACTTGTTATGAATGATCCAGTCAGTGTGTGGGATTTAATTTGTGTTTACGGATGCTGAGTTGGGATTTTTATGGTCTTTAGAACACCAAGTTAATTATTATTTACAAAGATCTTTGTCCAGGCAGCATCAGCTTGTCTCTATCTTGATTATGTGAAAAACATCGCTGAGTTTAATTTAAACAGTAACAGCTGTTATCAATTTAGTTGTCATTCATTTGTTTTAATGCATGAATGGCAGAGATATCAGTGGGTGTATGTGGGAACTGGGGAGATGCTGGCAGGACGGGGTATGTTGGAGAGAGGGACAGGATGGACATCTCTCTAACACACACCTGCTGCAACAATAGCTGGCACGTAATCCGCTCCGTAGCAGCAGTGACATGGCCAGACTGAACCAGCAGGATGCTGACTGCCTTCTGCTCTGGCTTTCTGATTCAGAGCC
This sequence comes from Alfaro cultratus, assembly GCA_903066825.1. Taxonomy (NCBI): domain Eukaryota; kingdom Metazoa; phylum Chordata; class Actinopteri; order Cyprinodontiformes; family Poeciliidae; genus Alfaro; species Alfaro cultratus. The sequence continues at coordinate 8,249 of CAEFZX010028924.1, forward strand.
CAGTAAGAGCTGTCAGCTTTGAAACATAAGCTTAACGTAGTGTTGACTCGTGCTCCACCTTTGAGGAGCTTTGCTTCTTTCCTGCAAATTCCCTGTTTTTATATGAGATTCTAAATTGGCTTTACTTAAAACTATGCACTTAAGGGTTTATCTTGGCCTTAAAAGTTCAGACCAAGCTGCCCAGGCCAAGCCAGCAAAACATAGCAGCCTCTATTCAACTGATCTGATCTTGTGCATCTTTTAGATCGCAGCAACATGAAACCCTTGGGTACATTGTTTATAGAGGAGGTTTTTGAACCAGCTGTCTTTTTAAAAGCTTATAAGCAGATAATATCTAATCTACAAAAGAGAACTTTGTTGGCATCTTCATTTAATATAAATCCAGAATAATTTGATCCAGAGGCTGAAGCTTTCAAAAGAAAATTTTTGTATTTGCAAATGTCATTTTATTTTGCACATATACCCATGACTACTTACACAAGAGATGGTGGGAGGCTGGACACCACCATGATCTTTCTGTTCTTAACACAACCTAATAATGGGGTATAAAGAGTATCTCAGGTCAGAGTAATTGGCTGATACAGAAGCAAATCAGTGTAAGAATCAAACATATGACGGAGGTTTAAGTGACACTGTTCTTTTCTGTTTGATGGGTATTCTGCCTGAAAATGCCTCATGTTATGTTCAAAGTACAGATTTATCACAAGAAGCTCATTGATGCCTCCTAAATAAAATAAATCATCAAGTTCTGTTTGATGTGGTTCAAAAAATGACTTTCACTTGAACTCTTTGGTGTTTTTGGAGAGGGGATTTTTAGGAAAAAAATCTATTAAACAGCAGTCCATTTAGCATTAAACTCTACTTGGATTAGCTGCTAGTTTTGCCACCTTCACTGGCTAAAACTCCAGAAAGGTGCAAAGAAAAGTATCTAGTGTATGTAACATATTGACGTCTTAAAGCCTTTATAAGACCCTCATTCAAGAAGTCTTGACACTTCCCTTTAAAGCAGTGTCACGTTTCAATAATTATGTGGGCTTATTGTAAAGCTAAAACCAAAGAATAAATTTAACTATTCTGAATCTTGGTTCTGGCATGGACCAAGATTCAGTAGATGGGCATTTCTTTCTGCTACAAATTAGGGGGATTTCTTTTGTTTTTTTTAGGCATGAACTTTAAAGCCCATCATGAAACTTTGGGCTGTTCTAAATCTCAGAAATATTTATTCACTTAAATAACTGTTGGAATGTAACCCCTTTTTCATGAAGATATTTTTGTTCTAGTGTCCACTATCCTCTATTTTCTTAACTCCTTCCTACCTGGAATAGATTAAACTTTTATAAGCGTTTTTCATCACTTATATGTGCAACTGTAAAAAAAAAAAAAAAAATGAGGAGGAGCTCCTTTTTAATAATCTTGTCTAAAGCCAGACATATGAAAATATTTAATTATCTACCTTAATATGTCTTATCTTTTACTCACTCTGTTGCAGAAAGGGTTGTTTTAGCTCCTTATGAAGAAATCCAGATGCTTTCATATCTTAAGCCACAAAGCTTCCAGGGAGGTTTGTGGACCCAAAGGCAAGTTGGCAGCCAGAACCACAATTTTAACTGTTTTCAGCTGTAATTAAAACGCCTTGTTCACTCATAATTTTCCTGTAAATGTTTTTGACGACCAAACATATTTCAAACAACACACCCATACATGACTTGACAGGGATTTTTAAAATTTTCTCCTCTTGGCAGCGGGACCATTGTTCTGTGTACAAACTCGGTGTCCCTGAGGAATCTGCTCCGAGCTTCATTGTTCTGTTTTGAATTAGAGTTCATCACAAAGTGGAACAAGGCTCTGTGGGGGTGGAGCTGTGAGATAACAATGATTTCCCTTCAGCTTGAAATGGTTTGGGTTTGGGCTCAGCGCCCCTCATCTTTGCCAAGTGGAGTGATGAAGCTCCCCCAGGGACAAATTGGTTCCCATTAATCGGAGCACTCGGCCTTCACTGTAATTCCTTTTCCCTGGGTAGACCCCCTCGTTTTACTGTCTGAGTGTGGATTGGTAGTGATTACTTCATAGCTCATTAGATTTACTCAAGTGAATCAACAGTGGTGGCTGAGTTACACAACAGAGTAAATGTTATGTGGAAGCAACTTTTTCTTTATTGATTGGTTTTCATTTGTTTGTGAAGAGGGGAGCACACTTCATTGAACAACTTATTTTGTGACACTTGTATGTTTTCTTATCATCAAATAACCATCAGTTGTTGACTAATTATGATTTATTCAGGGAGAAAATAAATCTATCAAACCCAACTTGCCTCCTAAACATAGCTGCTTGTTGCCTCGTTTAAGTCCCTTCTTCATGGTCAAGTCTCACTCTAGCTGGTTAATGTCTGGTTGGGTTCTAGCCAAGGTGTGTCTCTATTGTCGGACTGTTCCTCACTATTGTGGGTGTGAATAAGGGCAGGAAAGTGGGAGCGTAAGCAGGCCATGAGCCCAGAGAGGCTGTGGTCAAAGCTCCAATGATGTCATTTGCAACAACACTCGGCAATGAAGAGTCTAAAGTTTGTGGTTTTATGGACTCAATTAAACCCAGAAATTTCATAAAAATAAAAACAAAAAAACAAAATACCAAAAGTGTTAAGTAGTTAACATTATAGCTCAAAATAATGTTGAATTTCATCCTCCCATCTGGATGTCTTCATGGATGTCTCTAATAAACCCAGATATTTGATTTTGTCTTATAGAAATTAATTGATTAATTAAAAAAATTATGTAGTGAACAAAAACATAATGAACAAAATTTTAATTATCTGATTAGTTTTCTATAAGTACAAATCTGTCTTTATTGTGGCACTTCATTTTTTTTAAACATGCAACCCTGTGGATTTAGATAGTGCAGTCATGAGATGTAAACCCTATTGGATAAAACAAAACAAAACAAAACACCTAAGCAAAGAATAAAATGCACATCACTCCAAACCCATGTTATATAGTTCTGGCCAGCACAAAACTGTAAATCTCTGCGACAGAACTTGACAAGAGCTGGATTGTTTCTCGCTTCTTCATTGCATTCCCATTTTTCAGAGATGTGCTGCTTCCAGGGCCATTCCACTCCAATAGTTCACTCTAACATCATGGTACCGGTGACTTCAGGCGTCATGTCTGCTGGTGCACTTTGGTGGATGACATGTTGTTTGGAGTTTGCAAGGTTTGGCCTTCGCTCATGCAGTGACGTAAATCACGGGCAAATGACTGCAGTTAGCTGTCAATCAAATCGCTTATGTTCAATACACGGCTTGGCCTGGCTTGTACCAACTGTTTGAGTTATGAATAGTTTTTAACTGTACATATGTTAATCTTTTCATACCTATATTGCTGTACCATTCTCTGCAGAACATCTAAAAAAAAATCAACAGAAAAAACCCCTCTCCACTGCAGTTTTTCTTGAAACATTTTGACAAATTTTGATCCTCTGGCCTTTTTCTTTGATTGAAGTTCTAAGTGTCCCTAGCGACAATGATGAAAAAAAAAAAAATTACTGTGAGCTTAAGCGTGACATATTCGGAGCTGTAATGGCACGTGAATATCATGCTGTTGTGATTGTCAGGAAACTTACCCGTATAATTGCACGCACCTGTAGGCTAAGTCATCTGTCAAGTTACAGCCCATGTGTACACGCTTCACGTGTACACATGGGCTGTGTGCTGATGCTCATTTGTGCTTAGTACTTCGGGCAAGTTTTGGGGGCATAATTAAGAAAAAAACATTTGCTTAATGTAAAGTTTGTTTAATATGCAAAAACTTTCCTAGACTTGGCATGGGCTGACTGAGAGTTTCACAATATGATTTACTGAAGCAAAGAAAAAAAATCCATTTGAGCTGAAATTGACCTTGTATGTAAGGAAAATTGTGTTCTTTTATTTAGCCAACTCGCCAGCAGTGCAAAGCAACAGGTTGGGAGGGGAATGGTTGTGTTACTCTAGCCTCCATGTTAGCTGGGAAAATCTCTGTTCCCTCCATACCTTTCTCTGGGATCTCAGTTAGAAGGATTTTGAGGCGTAGGAACAATGTGATGGAAAATATTAGCTCTTTTGGAAATGGAGCTTTTTGAAACCTTCATTTACCTTGATATCAGGAACCACGCTTGTGGGTAGTATGGGTCATTTTTGCTGTAATTTTCATGAATCATCAGTAAATGTAACCAAATCATTCTCAAGCCTAATACTAACCACATGAAGCTGGCAGCGAACTCTTTGTGGTTTGTGATGCATTGAGATATGCAAGGAAACTTTCTGTTTCCTTTGTAATTCCTGTTTGTGATGCAATCGCATCACAAACACGTCTGTTATCCATGTGGCCCTTTCACACATAGGTAGTTTTTGCAGATGCTTGGTGAAATCTACTTGAGTGCTTCAAGAATGCAGTGAATTTCACATTTGTGAGAACCCTGACAAATAGGGTTTAGCATGCACTAAAATCTGAAAAATGAATGAGGTTTTGGTGTTTTATTATGTCGATGACGGTGTATTTATGAATTGTGTGCAGGGTAGGCTGAATGTGATAGAATTTATAAATATAGCACAATGAGGCTCCAGGAAAGCATCTTTAGAGTGGAATATATTAAAAAGAAGCATTTTCTGTGAACCTTAGAGGACTTATTGCCCCTAGGCAGAAATGAATTTGAACTGTGTGAATGAGCAAAGATGAGCAAGAGTAACATTAAAAGAGCTTTATCTATGCAGCGATACAGTGTAATCCAGGGGAAAAAAGGCATATGTATCAGCTTGATAAGGCTGTTGGAACCAACAGCTGTACAGTCAGAAACATGTTGATAGAAATATTACCTCTCTTATCACCAATGAGTCAGTTACCTTGGGTCAACAATATTAACTTGCTGCCAAACCTCCTGATATTTATCAGATTGCCTGCATGCGATGTCACCACCAAAATGGGAAAATGTTTTTGCAGACAAAATAAAATGATGGTGTTCTCACACGCTTAAATGTCACACAAACGGCTAAGTGAAGGTGATTTATTGGATTTGTTCTTGTTAATAACCACCTCTGGACCAGTTCTTAAAACGATGGACACTTAATTCAATTCACAAAAGAAAAGTGGTTTTAACTCTGACACAAATCTTTTTAATGCAGCTGTCAAAAAAAAAAAAAGAACAAGAACTTGATTGATTTGAGGATTAGCTGGAGTTTGGCAGCTGTCTTTATTGTAAACCTTTAATGATTCCTAGATCACTACGCTCTGTATCACAGGTATTATTTAACCTGTCAGTCTAGCAGGTATGATTTGCTCTAATCTCTGCGAAAGAACATTTTGGTACATTTTGGCCTACTTGTAGCACGTTTTTCGCAATATCTGTCAACCCTGTGGGAAGTACAGTTCGGAGTTGGATTGACATGACTTTGATGTCGTTCCCTAGGGATTTAGTTTAAAGTTTCTGACATTGTGTGATTTGTTTTTGTCAGTATTCCGCCCTACATTTAAAGCAAATGGACATTTGTTTGAGAGGACACATTATCCTGTACTGTCAAGCAAGGATTTCCGACTTCAAGTATCAGGTTGTGGTTGTAAGCAAGGTTTTTTGATATATAATGTTCTACATATACTAATATGTCTTTATAATTGCTAATTTTTTTTAAAATTTAGTAGCATATTTTAGTTTTTGTTAGATATGGTATATAAAATCTACGTAATTTATTTTATTTTTTTTATATAAACTGAAGCATGATAGTGCAAATTCAACATCCAGTGATTTATTTTCAAAGTAGCTACACAGATTTTTTTGCTTCAGAGGGTGTGATTAATTCAAAATTAAATTAAATATTGTTGTAAATCAATTTATTCGAGTTTCTTCACAGTTTTGTAGATCACAGGTGTCAAACTCCAGTCCTCAAGGGCTGGAGTTTGTAGTTTTTAGATGTGCCACAGGTACAAAACACTGGAATGAAATGGCTTAATTACCTCCTCCATGTGTAGATAAGTTCTCCAGAGCATTGCTAATGACCTAATTATTCTATTCAGGTGTGGTACATCAGAGGCACATCTAAAAGTTGCAGGACAGTGGCCCTTGAGGACTGGAGTTTGACTCCCCCGTTGTAGATGGTGATGACTGTGGGCAAGAAGGAGCTCCTGTAGCCGTCTTTATTACAGCAGCTCTAATAGCCTCTGACCAACACGCTGTTGTTGGCTATTTTATTAGAAGACAAATTCTTTATTACATTATTTTTCTCTCACAAAATGGGAGCCCGTATTTCTCTTGTTGTCTAAATATGAACACGTGTTGCTGTGCACTTAGCCTCACCTGGCTGAAATACGATTTATACACCTTCTCCTTGTGTAAAAGAGACACAAATTTGGCTGTTGGGAAATATTAGTGTGAAAAATACAGCCGTGTGATGCTAAAGGAGCTCCCCTCATCATTCCTCTGTAATTCAGTTCAAGATTATTTATATAACGCTAATTCAGTCCAATTATACATTCCAATTGATCTTAACATTCAAACAAGTCCAGTTAAATATTCAAATTGTTTAAGAAAAAACATTCTAAGGAAACCCAGCAAATTGCATTGTATTATTTTAAGCCTGTGGAAAAAATGAAGTGTCATAGAGAACATTAGTATAGTAAATTACTTGTGCAGCAGTATGATTCTGTTAAAAAGTAAGTTGAATATTTACTTGAGTCATCATACTGAGAATCCAATTACTTGTTTGGTTATTATGATTTGGTTCTGCTACATGTGAGCTCAAGCAGCGGATATCTTTGTACATTTATTTACTTTTTGGGGACATGTTCCTGGAGCGCTTAATGGCTGTAACTGAATGATGATTCAGAGGAGAACCTGAGCAGACGTTTCTGTTTATTGGCCCAGAACCACGGGGTCTGCCCTCCTTCTGCTGCCCTCTTATGTCCCTTGAAACTGTTAATGCACTCTTCCTCTCACTCTCTACACTCGCGATGTTGTAGTCAGTTTCCATTCACATCATTGTCTTTCCTTTTTTTGTGAATAACAAAGCCGCTTTTCATTAGAAGCTTTAGTTTGTACTTGGACTTGGCTTTAAACTTGTGGTTGGGGTTTAGGCATTGAGCAATCAGCAGCTTTATAAGTTCACCAGCTTTGGCTGCTGATAATTATGTGTCCTGGAACTGCCCTAGTATTGCTCATTTCTCTTTTTCAACTTTGTTTTTCATGCCTGCTATGACAACCGTGATCTTTCTAAAGGCAAAGGGCAGGACTTTCCTTTTTTTGATGGTTTCCCCCAAATGTCTTGTCCAGTCATTACAAAGTCTTTCCTTCTTTTTTTTTGGATCCAAAAGATCCAGAAGTTAAAGGAAAACAGTTTGAATAAGTAGCCGTATACCCATCCAGATGATGTCAGGGTATTACTTCTATTCAGAGTAACTCTGTAGTGGCAAGTAAACATAGCCATTAAGAATATGTTTGTTCGTGCTGTAAAATGGTAATTAAATCAGTTAGGAAATGCATTGTTGTAAAGAAGTCGGCAAGTGCAACATGTTGGTCTTTGTTCTCGTTCCAAAGTTCTGTCAGTGCAGAACAGGTTTGACCTCTCATTACGAGTGGATACAGCACATGAAGTATGCGCGAAGATGCTCTGCAATGAGAACAATATCTTGGCATCTTCTCATTACCAGACTCTGTTTGTTACAAGGAGTAGAGGAGTGTACTGAGCGTAAGCATTATGCTATGTCCAAATTAATGCACAATTTTGGCTTTTTATTATAGTTATATTTCACTGAATCAGATATAGCCATTCAATTAGTCCAATCAATTTGAACTTGTCGAATTAGGAGTATTTGTATACAAGAATCATTGGTCATTAATTAAGGTTGTTTTCACTCTGTTTAATCAAACTGTAATTAGTTTGCCTTGAGAGTCCACTTTGTTTGGGGACATGTGAATGTAAAATCGAACTTTGATGCCGACCAAAAACTGCCACCTCTAGTTCGCCTAAAAACCAAGGTCTCTGTTTGGTTGAAGTGCACATGTATGAATTGCAAGTGGACCAGAGAGCGCTCCAAAAGTTGGAGGCGGACTACACAACAGGGTATTCTGGGTAAATACAACTTAAACAAATGCTGAAGTCTAGTTCTAGTGGGAGATAAATCTTACAACCACCAAGATCTGACACCACTCCATTTTTTTTTTTTTACATCTCGTGTAGAAGAAAATCACTTCTTCACATGTCTTCATCAGCGATTTGTTTTTAAATTTATTTTTGTGTCGTTTCCTTCAGTAGTTCATGTGCAACGCCACCACAAGTGAAGGGCATTGCTCAAAGGTTTTGGTTCATTGACAGTGCAATGTGAAAGTAAATTGAACTATCTAAAAATGTAACATATTTTGATTCCCAATTAAACCGAGTCTACTGAACTATTAGGTGCGAAAACACCATAAGTTTCCCAAAGATACTTAAATTTTGTGGCTTTGATTAAGTTAATGCAACTTCTTTGATATCACCTGCACAATTCTTGCATCCATTGAACTTGTGAGTTTGAGGATAGTTTCTACTTGAATTTCTTTGCAGGATGTCAGAATACCTTCCTAGAGCTGCTGTTTTGATATGAACTGCATTCCACTATCAGATCTTCTGCATGAGGATACTCCAAAGGTTCTCAGTAGGGAACCTTTTGAGAAACTTTGGAGTTCTCAAAAGGCGATGGTCCATCCAGGGTTGCACAGCAGTCATCAGTGAACAAGTCTGTTTGAAAATTAATCTTCATGTACGGCTGGGCCACTGCGACCTTTTCTGCTTGTGAGCTCTGGTTAGGGGTGGCCGAATAGTAGATTCATGCACCGCAAGCCTCTGGAGGATCATCCACCTTGAGGTTCCAGAGGCACCAGAAGCTTCAAATAACTGTTTGCTGTTTGTAAGGGCATTTTAACAGCTGCTCTCTTAATCCGATGAATTTGTCTAACAGAAACCTTCCTCATTATTCCTTTATCTGTACAAACCCATCTTTGTTCTGAATCAGCCACAAATCTCTTCACATCACAATAACGCTTCAGTTTTCATTAAATATCTAATGTTTTCATACCTTGTCATACGGCACTACACTATCTGATGATTTTTGTCAGCAGAGAGATCCTTTCTCTTTCCCATATTGCTTGAAACCTGTGGCCTGTTTAATAATGTGAAACATCCTTCTTAAGTAGATTTCCTTTAATTGAGCTCACCAGACAAATTAATAAACCCAGCTCTCTGAAATTAATAGTCATTCAAGGATCCCTGACACAATGCCATCTATAAATTTAATAGCACAACAAAAAATTTAATCTTTATGACACTTAAATCCAATTTGCATAATAATTTGGAACACGGTGTAATAACTAATGTTTATTTTCCTTTTGGTTTCATTTGTGTGTTTGTTTTTGGGTGGAGGGCCATGTGGCATTTGTTTGGTCATGTGACGGTGACATTGATACGACTCAAGATTGTTGGATGTTTAACTGGAGCAGAGTAGTGGTGTCAGAGGTGTTTTTTTTTCACTGGATCCTAAGGGCTGGGAAATGCATATTGACACATTTTTATGTGAGGAAATAAAAAGTTAGCTCAGGCACCTGAGTGAGTTCTAATATTCAAATTGAATTAGTTTTTCATATATACATTCTGTCACTGAAGCTCAATCTGATGACTCTTCAATATAGTTTTCAAAAGACTCAACAATTTAATATTCTGAAGTGTTATGCTCTGCCCCAACATGTGAAACATGCTGCATATGGTTTTGCCTAACATGATGGATATCTGGGAGGCCTAGGTGTCTGAAGATCTCAAGTCGATTTGCTTCTTTATGTGCAGGTCATTGTCAGCTTACTCAACTATGAAAAGCAGAAGATAACTTTCTTTTTTTAGGTGACTTGAGCAAAATTCAGTCAGGCTTACGTGAATAAAGACCGATGTTTGTGTCTAAAATAAGTCAGTTTTTTTTTTTTGTCAACAAAGGTCCGTCAAAGGCCACTTCCTCAGAAATCTGTCTTCACTTTTTTGATCATCTGCCCTACTCATTGCTTTACCGTTAAGCAGATATTCTGATACAGGATTAAGGAAGTGAAAAAAGAAAAAGGATATTTTATGTCTGTTAATAGACTGCTTCTTTGCAAGGGTTGAATGCCACAATTAGAGCAAATTTTGCATGAAGACCATGTGACACTTTCTTTTTTGCCATTTTCTGCGAAACAGCAGTAGAGATCTGTGAAAGGCATTTTAGATGTTCTTTGTTGTAGTACTGAGATGGTTCAGCCGTTTTGAGCGGAAGAAGATTTTAAAGGCCAACCACATATCGGGGTTTTGCCCTTAGGAATGAAATGGTGTCGACTGGAAGTCTGTGGCATATACCGTAAATGTCTTTAACTCTAAAAATGTTGAGCAGATGCTGTTTCAAAATGAGAAGCTTTGTGTTAAGTTTGCCTCAAATGGGGCTGAACAACGAGGTTTCAGAGCTTCAGGCCCTCCCAAAATTCTGCATGTCTGCATTGTGAGTAATGAGGATGTGTGGAAAGCATGGCAGGCAGCTGCACTTGAGTCATGCACCCTCTCTGAGTTTTCAATGAAGCCCATCGTCCAATTTGGTTCTCTGGGGGTTCTGACTCCTTGTATGCTTTCTGACTCTCTGTGTGTGTTGTGGTATCAAACTGCTATGCTGGAGTTGAAAAGTTGATTCAAGAGCTTCTTATGTGTAGCTTTTTCTCAGAAGCCTTTTTTTCACTCAGCAGGCATCCTGTACTGGTGCAAAAAGATGTTCTTGTTAAGTCGCTGCTCTCTGCACTCTGAACATGTAAACAGACCAAACATAGACAACCGACCATTCAGTCACTGTCTGTTTGCACACAGCAAGGCAACACATACTTGTTTTAAAGTTTAAAAGTTGTTAGTCTTGGTTTTTAATTAGGATTACTTGAAAATCCATTGACCTACTTTTAAAAGCTGACTCTGGAGAATTAGAAATATTCAACTAAATGGCTATAAATCAACAATGCTCATATATAATCTAATCTAACCTTTAACTTGTGACATATTTTGCTGTAAAATAAACATGCTATTTATTCACTTATTTTTCTTTTTAACCACTAACCATTAATAAATTTATTACAAAAAATATTTTTTTCTGTCATTGTATAGTATTTTAACAATGAATTCTCAAACATGTCATGGCATCAATACATATAATATATATTTCTGCGACTGTTTTGCTCTGCATTTTGAATGCTGTTAATCTGACGAGAAGTTATAGTGCAAAAACGAACAACTGTTCAACTTTCTCCAATTCCGAAACCAAAAAGAAGACTTTGTAAAACCTTCAGATTTCCTCAGTTAACCATGTTATAAGATCTTCAGAAAATCTACCTCAAAGGAGGCAAAAATAACAAGTGACCTGGGACTTTTGTAAGCTACTATATTTTACAGTTTTACTGAAATCGAAAGTATTTGATTATAAAACTATAATTTTGTTATGTTAGGTTATATTTTATTATTTGCTAGGGATAAAGCTTACAATAAAAAAGTTAACAGAATTGTAATTGAAGTAAAGACAGTCAAAAACCTCCTAGGTTTTGTTCTTTGAAGAGACTCTGTCGTCCATACAACAAATCAGATTTCCCCCCTTGTAGTCAGTTGAAAACTGCCAGTTTTGTAAGAACCTCAGTTTCCTTCTTCGCTTTGATGTCCGCTTTTGTATTCTGTCAATCACTTCCCCTGTCGTCGTCTTCCTCTTTTGTTTGCCGAGTCAAGTTTGCCTGAAGTGTCTCCTCTTGTCAGCGTTGAACCACAGCGAGTCCTTGCACATCCTCCAGTGCCTTACAACAAGCAGGTTTCTGAAAGGAAGCGGATGTGAGTCACTGTGGCGTGTAGACTGACAGCAGTATCTACACTGAAACAGCGGTGTCAAACAGATGGCACAAGCATATTTTTTGTTTTTTCTTAATCAGGTCTTAATCATCATCATCATTGTTGTCTGTCTTTGTAAAACAGTGGGTCCATTTTGGTTGTTTCAAGGTAAAATGTCCAACTTAAACCATTATGTCGAAAGTTATGACTTTAAGGACTTTGGTAGATGAGGATCTACCAAAACAGTTTTTAATATAAAAAACATAATTTTTTCTTAAAAATCTAAACAAGTCACTTCATTGTGCTCAGGTTGTTTCATTTTTAGTGTTGCTGTTGACTGTCTGTTTTTCTAGTCGTTTGCTATCCTTAGCTTTGGTCCAGAACAAGGTCAGCTAAAAACCTCCATGGAATGGAAAAATATTTCAGACACCACATCCTGTGCTTGTCAATGAATGATCCCCACCAAGCAGACAGCAGTTGGGATCAGGAAGGGTAACACATTGGCATTTCAACACAGATCTGCTCATTGAAGCATTTATTCATTATGTAGGAGTTGCCACAGTCTTCAAAACTTGAAAAAAGGACATTTGTTCTTGGATTCCTTAAAAAAAAAAAAAAAAACAACAAAAAAACTTTGCTGATCCCAAAAATAAATTATTCACACAAAAGAGTTCAACTTAAGCGCTCTCTTGATATTTTTAGTGTCTTAACGACTAATTTGGATCAGAATAAGGCTTTATTTCGGCCCGGATCTTGGTTGTCAGCTGCCATTATGATGTCTTCACATCTAAATAGACATATCATTTTACAAAACAAACCTTGCAGCAAATGTTATGTTAAATTAGCTTCCTTGCCACTTTGTACACCCATTTCATACATGTGAATTACCGTTTCATTCCTTCACCATTTTTTTTTTTTTTTTTTTTTTTTTTAATAATAATTTTTTTCTCCGAAGAGTTCTTTTGCGGCGCTAGTGGCTCGCATTTTTCCGCGACAGTGGGCTGACAGGAAGGGGGGAAGGAGAGGGGGAAGACATGCGGCAAGGGTCGCCGGGACCGGGAGTTGAACCCGCGACGTCCGCGTCGAGGACTAAGGCCTCCAAACGTGGGGCGTGCTAAACCCCTGCGCCACCACAGCACGCCCCTCCTTCACCATTCTTACCATTTTGGTAAGAATGGTGCCACAGGTTTCTGGCAGAGTGAGAGCTGTCAGAGTTGAGTTCATGCCAAAAAACTATTGATCAAGTGTGTTATGTAAACACGTATGTCACAAATTATTGTTCATTCACATAGATGCATGCACTCATATCAGTCTCAAAGTGTTTACAAATTGGTCAGTGTATGCTCCATTTGGTTGGACAAATAACATCGTAGAGAGTTAAAAAAAACAAAAAAAACAGAAAGAAGCCTTGGAATTATTTTAAAACCGATCTGAAGAAAAACTGGAAAAGACTATTGTGTGCAAGTTGTGCAAAAGGGGTTGGCCTATCACCGAAAATATTCAATCTGAAAATAGCATCTCAATGCAACACATGTTGCAGCAACAAGTTGTTCTCAATGCTAATGTCAGCATCCACAGTTCACATTTCTAAAGTATTTCTTTCGTGAATCATCAGGAGTTCCTGAAATATTTGAATCCTGAGTGGGTATAATAGCACTTTGCACCAATGTGCAGGTTGAATAGCCTACATAACAGATTAAAAACAATAAATATTATCGTTGTTGAGCTCATGTCAACATGTTGACATAGATGTTTACTGCTAAATTCCTTATTCATCTATTTAGCAGGAATAAAAGGTTTTTGAATTGAAAATGTTGCTTATTTTGTCGATATATTGTTTTATTTAAAATCCGATTAATTACAGACCCTGCAATTAACTCAATTTGAGTTAAAGAATCCTAGTTCTGTATCACATTTCTTGTTGTTAGATTTCATTTATTTAACTTTTCCTCATTTTAATGTGTTTTCTTTGTGAGTCTTAATTTTCCACTACTAAGGAAAATGCACTCAAATTCAGAATTATTGCAAATTTCTCAAAGTATTTGTGCTTAGGCACCCAAATTGCTAGCATTGGAACTGAGTATCGCTGTTATCACAATTCTGATCATTGTTTTTTACAAAAAACAGTATGGTAATTTATGAAAAAAAAATAATTGTTTTACAGTTATAATAATCTAATGTATATAATAATCTATTTCCACATTCTGAATTGGTATCTCATTGTTGTCTTGACTTTTTACCATAAATGTCTATAGGAAACCTTAACTATGGCTCCATGTAGCTGATAAAGACTCTGAGCATGGAAAGTTCACCATGGGGCAGTAAATGTAATGCTCTCACGATACACCCAGTGTGCAGCATGTGTTTGGTATGTAAGAGGAGTTAACTGTGATTTGTCACAGGAATCTGCTAGATATGATATGCAAAGTCATCTCATCTACACAGCAGCTGTTAAGTCTTAGTTTGGTGACCTTTGATCAATGTCTTGAGATAAACCTTTTCATCAGCTGGTCACATTCCTTATGGACTTGTGTATGGTTAACTTTAGTTGTGATTTTGGATTTGAGAATAGCTTCAGAATATATATTTTTAATAGTTTAATAATTTTAAACAGTGTCCTGCTGCATTCTGATTAAGTCAATGATCTGAACATTTCCTCAGAGTATAAAGTGTAACTGAATCGCTTCAGGTTTCAGCTTATGTCTTGTGTACTGTATTTTCTGGACTATAAGTCGCTCCGGAGTACAAGTCGCACCAGCCATAAAATGCATAATAAAGAAGAAAAATAGATATATAAGTCGCACCGGAGTATAAGTCGCATTTTTGAGGGAAATTTATTTGATAAAATTCAACACCAAGAACAGACATGTCATCTTGAAAGGCAATAAAAATAGAATAGAGGCAACAACAGGCTGAATAATTGTACGGTNAGATAACTATAGCATAAATAACATGCTAACAAGTTTACCAAACCATCCGTGTCCAAATCACTAAACGCAATGAAATCTTCGTCCTGGATGTCGCTTGTAAACAGCTCAGCTAACTCCCGAAGGTAGAATAACACAGGCCTAGTCGCCCTCTTGCGTTTTAGTGTGAAAATAACATATAATATGATATAATGATGTGTAAATTTCCACACATAAGTCGCTCCGGAGTGTAAGTCGCACCCCCGGCCAAACTATGAAAAAAAACTGCGACTTATAGTCCGGAAAATACGGTACTTCTTGGCTGTTACTGTATGTGCTCATTAGCTTCCCGGCCTGCCCACTTAACCCCAACAGAGGCACTGGCATGTGACAGGCCAGTGTTGTTGGAGAGCAGCTGACAAGCTCTGACTACAACAGTGCTTCCCTTCTGTGTGGCAAAGTTCACTAGGCCGCTGTCATGCCTCAGGAACCAATTCTACACCTTATTTAAGCGGGGAAGTAAACGAGATTGAGCCTTGTGAAATGAAATGAAGCAGATAGTTGGTGTTCCTCTGTAGCTTAGCATGAATGTTTGCCCCACAGCTCACTGAGCCTCCCCTGAGAGGGAATAACCTGACTCATCTGTGCTTATGGTAACAATTATGTGTAAGTTGAGCAGAAATTAACAACCTCTGCTTCGGAGAATGCTCGTATCAGTGTGACATATTTTCACTTATCTTTTTCTGACTTTACATGGTTGTTGTCAGCGTCTGCAGAGACGTTACGGCCTGCCACAGCTGAAGCCTGAGTCGTGCTCTTATTTACTCAGGGTTTGTAAGTTTAGTCACAGATTGCTCCAACAAGCTGCTCTTTATTTCCTGAATACTGAAGCCTTCGATATGAGAGTGGGTGGGGTGTGTGCTGTCAGCGTTGGTTAGTTGCACAGCTGGGGCCTTGCCTGAGTTGGTTATGACTGCAGGCTTTGCCCCATGCAGAGAATCAAGTCCATGTTTGCCACTGAGCTTCTCCCCCCCACTCCCACAGCCTCTCCTAATCGCCCCGTTATGAGAATCAAGCACTTTGCTGGGTCACATCTCTTCCCAAAGTCTATTTTAGTCAGCGCCCAGGCCCAGATCACTTCTCAGCCAAAAAACTCAACAAATGCAACTTCTGCGATCAAAAATAGGGGAGAGTTTTCAGAGCAAGATCTCTACACGTGTTTTTACATGCGTGGAGATCGACATCAAAGAGGTGGTTGCTGGAAAAACAAGTCCGGAGGAACAGTCTGTATTTCTGAACTCTGTTCTTTCATTGGGTTTGGTCCTTTGTGTCACTCTGCCTGGTCTTAAGACTGTTTACCTCTTTGGATGTTTGAAGGGCAGCACAGCATAATTGTAATCCTTTGAGGTTTTAATATCACTGTCTTGTGGGTTTGAGTTTGAATTTATCAAAAATAATGCTGTTGTTGCATCTCCAGTGTATGACCTTTCAATGTCTAATCTTCGTTGAAAGAACAATACCATTTGAGATTAAAGTATCTACAGTTGATTGCATTAACAGGGCATTTTTATAGTAGTAAGAATTTGTCTTGCTGTACTGACAAACATTGGTTGGTTAATTAAGTGTTGAGCACTCATCATGAGATAAGGACAGCAACAATTTCAACACAACACTCCTTTCATGTCTTTTTCTAGAATATCTTACTGAACTTTGTGTGTTTAGAAGTAGAGGAGTAACGATTCTTCAGTATGATAATACACAATCCTGGACTTCGTGAGATCAGGTTTTCTTTCTAATAAAGCAAATGAACCTTTTTGTTTTTACAAATACCTTAAATCGTTCAAAAACCACAATTTGTGTTTTAAGGGATCTGTAATTGGTCATTCAGTTCTGGTTTGTCTAGAGTAGTGTTTTTCAATCCAGGTCTTCAGGGACCAATTCCCTGCATATTTAGATGTGTGTCGGCTCCAGCACACCAGACTCAAGTGATGGCATTAGCTCCTTGATGCCATCAAGTGCTATAGAAGCCTGTTTATCACCCATTTATTCAGATCAGGAAGGGAAACGCGTAAAACAAGCAGGGACGTGGTCTCTGAGGACTGGAATTGAGAAACACTGATCTGAATGTGGTTTGTATCCTTGTTTTAATATAAGGAGCCCTAATGCTAAAAGACATTGAGAAATGCTGCATGTTTTAGGTTTTCATAATAAACACTAACAATATTGTGGCACTGTAATATTGTGAGATCTTATTTTGTTCTCAACCTTAAATTGAGGTTGGTGTAAAGCATAATCTTCTGGGAGTTTTATTTTTGTTTTGCAAAAACTATTGAGCTTTAAAATTTAGGTAAATTTTAGGTTTTATATATATATATATATGTGTGCGCGCGTGCATGCGTACGTACGCATGCCTATGTAAGTACGTATGTATGCATGCATACATACATATGTATGTATGCAAAAGCATATGCATATGCTTTTGCTACAATTAGAAAAGCAGACAGACTTTAAACCTTTGGTTGTAAATTGATATTGATGCTTATGTTTTTTTTAGGATTAATGTATTTGTTTTTGGAGGTTCATTTTAAAACTTCTCAATCAATATGAAAACATGTGGATCAGTAGGAGTGGTAATCTTAGTAAAACTGCATTTACATTCCTTTGTAGAGTTTTTTTCAGATGCTATAGAGCAGAGGTGTCAAACTCTAGTCCTCAAGGGCCACTGCCCTGCAACTTTTAGATGTGCCCCTGCTGCATTACACCTGCATAGAATAATTAGGTCATTAGCAGGACTCTGGAGAACTTATCTACACAAAAGGAGCCAATTAAGCCATTTTATTCCGGTGTTTTGTACCTGTGTCACATCTAAAACCTTCAGGACAGTGGCTCTTGAGGCCTGGAGTTTGACACCCCTGCTATAGTGAGTGATTCTGGGATTTTCATGGTAATGTTGAAATAAATCTCATGGTTTTATTTATATCATTGATTAGTTAACTATTGCAGAAAGTGTCACTTTGATAAAAGAGTACCTCTGGTCTTCGGTGAAACAAAATGTGTCTTATATGTGTTTTAAATGTGTTCATTCTGGGACAATCAAATGATAACATTTACAACAACTCAGTAAAACAAAGGAGTGATTAGTAAATTTACTTATATAAAACTGGTAATGATTAGCTCTACTCAATACGGCTATTCTTTAAAATTGGTTTTAAACATTCAGCTCGTTTTCCTGCTTGTAAAAAAAATTTCAAGGTAAACTTTACAGTGCTGTGTGCTGCAGAACATTGACTTTGCTTCTTGTCTTTGGCTGCAGAGTTGGCTTTAGGATAAATGACTCATTAAAATTCCCAATTTTCCCCAGCTCTCCTGCCTTGACTTTTAAATTATTGCTTTTCTCTCTGTGTGTCATTCTTGTCCTGCCACATAAATAGTTGGCACATATCTCTTGTCAAACCCTGTAGTTTGGTTTGCTCAAGGAGCTCAGGTCACAGCTGCTTTCTTGAACCATGTCGTTTGTGAAGTCTTTAAACTTGCATTGTCCAAATAGCTCAGTAGAGCTCCAGGAAACTCGATGGTCCTGAGCTGCTGTGCGTGAGGTGTGGCAAAGATAAATCTGTCAAAGCTCAGATATGAAGACTTGGCCATAAACCAGGCCTGACAGTCACCGCTACAGTAGTGGATGGTTAACCCCATGTTAGTCGTTTTAACCCTGCCAGCTTTTGTGTTTTCTTTTTTGGGCTCCGGGGATTGTGTACATTAGTAACTCCCGATCTTGTAGACCACCCCTGCTCCTTCATGCATGACGAGACATCTACATCCAGCAGAATGCCTGACACCCAACATGGACTCTCTTAAATTACGTTAGTTTCACCATTTCTGGCTTTTTTTATGGGTAGTTTACATCTTGTGACTTTGCAACTGTTTTTGGGCAGAATTGGTTTCAATACTTAAGTAAACTTGAAATATATGTTAAAAATAGTAATCAAATTTAATGTTTGAAAACAAAAAAAAAAAAGAAAATTTTATATATATATATATATATATATATATATATATATATATATATATATATACCATCCATCCCTTTTCTTACACCCTTGTCCCTTGTGGGGTCAGGAGGTGCTGGTGCCTATCTCCAGCTAACGTTCCGGGCGAGAGGCAGGGTACACCCTGGACAGGTCTAATATAGGAATTATAATAGCTAATCTCTCTTGTCTGAATTTTTATTTTGGGACAATCAAATACAAGAAATCAAATCATCGCTTCATGATGACTATAAAATGTAACAATCACTAAAAGATGTTGTCTTCAAAGATTTTATCTTCAAAATAGTATGTAGTCACACTAGAAAGGTGATGTGGAAATATTTGTTCAACAGCGTCTGACGTTGAGCATAGTGTACTGTGTAAACCTAAAAATCCAGTAAACGTTGCATCATGACAAACAAGTCGAGGCCGTCAGATAGGATGTGTGTTCAGCTGCGTCATTTTTTAGTGTCGCCCTATTAGATAAGTCTGGACACCAGTGAGGAGAACTAATATTCTTTCCCATTTTGTGTTGGGTAAAAAAGACGGTTCATGCTCAACCATAAATTAAAAGATTGTATAATAACAATATACTGTGGCGACAGTTGACTAAACCCTTTGCTTGGAGACTAGTATCTAACAGAGACATATTATTTGCTGTCCTCCACTAATGCTAGTGATGCTTGAAAAAAATCTTTAATTATAACTTTGTCCCTGTGTAATTTAGTTCACTGGACTATTTAATTTGATCTGATTCCTTTGGGCTGTATGAGATTCTCACGCTATGATGAGCTTTTTTTATAAAGCTACTTCAATGAAATATTTCTGTGATGGTATTATAATATGTATAACATGCATTTAATGTTTTAAAATGTTATTATGGGTTAAAATGTCATTCTGAAGGGATCATGAAACAGAATACACTTTTTTTCCCCCATTCTTCTTTTTTAGAGTTGAGGCCTGTATTTATGTTGCAAGAACAGATACATTAGGTGACAAGAACATAGTTCTGTCTGGACATTTCCTATTTCACAAGAACTCAAAACGGCAGAAGAGTCATCATAGATCTCTCCCATTCCAGCATCATATTTCTGTACACATTACATTTTGGACCATATTTGTCAGACTTCACACAGGAAAACGGATCCTGCTAACAACATTTTGAGATTTGTTTATTCACGCTTTCAGAAATGCATGTTATTGTTGCATGTAAATTCTGAGAAAAATCTTAAATATTCGCTGTCAGTCTCTTCTCTGTCCCTATTTTTCAGTTCTCAGAAATCTCACTGAAATTTCTGTATGTCATAAGCCTTTTCAGTCTACATGTGTTTCTCTTTCCTCCCATGTTTCTCCTCCTTTTTGTCTTCGCTGTTCTTCATAAATGCAGGAACTCATCCACTGCTTTCTATCAGGCTTTCCGGCTTAGCAGATTACGGGGTTCAAAGCCCATCAACGATAGCTATGAGCTCGGGGGTGTTTACACACACGTGTGTGGCCTGAACTGGCTGGATAAACCAGACCCTGCACTGCTTTCACCCCTTTGCAACAAAATTTCCATCCTAAGGAGTATCTCAGTTGTTGGGGAAGTCATTGTTTCTTCATTTATGGAGACTTGAATATCTTTTTTCAGCCCAGCTAGCTCAGACTTTTCTCTTTGACATCTAAATTTAATAAAACAGGAAAACTATTTCAATATTCAAAAATATTAATTTGGTTTTAAGGATAATGTACATTCTTTGAAATTAGATGTCACTGAGTTTAAATTAGCTGTATATATAACATGGTCTAACATGTTATAAATGTTAGACCTAAAAGGCAGAGTTTCTGAAAACATGTTAAAAATAATCTGTAACAAATATTTTCACTATATTTAGAACATACTTTAAATGGTGTCAAGCCAACTTGCATACATATTAGCAACTTGGTGTTTGAAAAATGCAGATTCTCAACTTTATCGTTCCTTATTGTACATCTTGTTCAGCTCTGCTTGGTTCCACAAATGTTGAGCTTAAGTTTCTGTTGCTCCTCTGAGAGTTTGTGCTTTAAGTTCAGGAGCTCTGAAAAAGCAAATTGCATTTACAAAGAAAGAAAAGCAATAGTGTCTGGAGTCATTTTTATGCTCCGACGACAAAGCTGGTGGTTTGCACACTGAACTTGTGAACGCTCTGCTTCCTAAGAAAAAAGAACAAATTAGTTTTGGTTTGTATGATTATCTTTTTATCTAATTCAACCAGATGTTTTGATTAAGCCATAATACTCAAAGACTCAGTACTCGAGTGGCCTTTTTACTAAATGTATTTTGGTTACAAAAAAGGCCAAATGATATTTTACATTTACTTGAGTAAAAATATATTGAAGTAGTGCTACTCCTGCTTGTGTACAACTTTTGGCTACCTCACCCACATCTGTTTATTACTCACTTCCAGTTTGTTATTCAGCATGAACAGCAGCAAGTCAAAAGCATGAAGATTCCTGTTTAATTATATCAGCGTAATCGGCAAAGGAACTATTGTTGGTTATTACTTGGAAGTGGACTTCTGACTGATCACAATTTGGTTCCAATAAGCACCTCTCATGCCAAATTGGCTTGCAAGAAAAATACATTAGAAAATGTAATTTGTTTTTCTTTAATTTAAATTCTTGAATATGCAAATATTTGTGGCTAGTTTGCTTCTTTAAACACTAGTATCAACATTTTTTGTGCTTTTGATTCAGACTCATTCTTGACCAAATGGGACTAGTGAAAAGTTTTTTGATTACAAGAAATTCTGTCCTGATTATTTCAACTTCAAGTTATTTATAAGTTATGTTATTTTTGCTTCTGTAAAATTGTTCACAGTATAAGTTTTGCTTCAGTGTTCCAATCTAATTTATACTGACACAGGACACTTTTATTTGCAGTCTTAATTTAAAAGTTAAGATATTCCACAAGGTCTTAGTCTTTATTTTGCTGTGATTATATAGAAGCCTTATCCGTCCCAACAATCCATCGATGTTTATGTAGGAGAAACAGTAGCAGTTGAGCAAGCGTGTGTGTGTGTCTGTCCTCTCAGCTGGAAAGACTGTTTGTTCCTCTTCCAGCTCTTGTTTGCCTTCAGGCTCTATAACAGAGCAGCTTTATTCAAAACTTTTCAACTAACCGCAGGTAAACCTGAGGGAGACGCCTCATTCCAACTTCCTTTGTCCTGGGCCAGCTCTCCTGCAAGGTTGGACATGTTGGGAGTAAATGGGGCATTGCTCACAAACAGACTGAGGGCATGGAGGAGCATTCTTCACAGTGATTGATTTGTGAAAAATATAAAACTTGGAATTCGGTTGTGGGCTTTCTCATCAAATATAATTAGTTCACGTTTCTCCAGCAGTGCGGGGATCAACCTGTGCATGCCTTTGTCTTTACAGATTCACTTGCTAGTATATGCTACAGCTGCACTCGTGTGAAATAGCTGAGCTGCTTCAAAAATGGTAATTAAAGTGACCTAAGTTGTCTGAAAAAGTGCGACAGTAAGACTGCATGCCAAATAGTCATAGAGACGTAGATTAAAAGTGCGGTGCCTTACAGAACTTTTTGGAAGGTTAGAACCACAAAGTTCAATGTTTTTTATTGGGTATTTATGTAATAGACTGACGCAATGTCGTGCATAATTGTAGCACCACAGTAAAAGGATATATAAATGTCACAGTTTATGATGAATAAAAGTGTAAAGTTTTAGCCTGCATTTGCATCCAGCACTACACAACGTTAAGGTTTTTACCCAGCCTGCAGACTTTCAAGAAAGCCATCGCATGGAAACAAATAAGACAAATGTAGAAATCTCAAATTAGGGATTGACAACTTCTTAAAATATTATTCTGATGATTTGTGACCATCTTTCCAATAATTATAAAAGTATCATTCAAAACTTTATTTAATCAACTTTGCTCTACCACAGAAGCTAACGATACGTACTTGGATGCATGCTATCCTAAAATCCTAAATGGTTATTTGATCCTACACAGTAAGACTTGTATCTCTGGTAACAGATTAAATTTTGACTGCAAAGAATGATTTCATTTTCTAAGTTATAGTCTGCATTAGTAAACACTCCAGGGAAGCATTAGCCTTCTGAATGGATTTATTGTAAAGAGGGTGAATTGTCCCAATATTCAGCAGCAGAAGCCCTTTTACTGTCTTCTTTCTATAATCATCAACTTTATGACTGTAGATTTATATTTTCTTTGAGTGAGCTTAATCAGTAGCTGTCACCTGAGTCCTAAAGCCTTATTTGATGTAGACCATGAATGTGGCTGCTCTTTACTACACAGAAACATTTACCTGCGGGAGCAAAGTTAGTGGACAAAAAGCTGAAGTTTCACATGTTTTATGCTGACAAGCCAGAACTCTGGTAGTTGGCTCCTTTATGAGCTAATCTGCAGCTTTTTAAAACTCCACTTTTTAGTCTGTGTGTATTTTATGAAGTGTTTATTTCATAGTTTCTTCTGCATTTGTTTAAACATTGTCAGTTGGAGTTGCTCTCACTGCACACAAATGGAAAGCATGCCCGCAGTCAGGAACACTGTAATTGCTAACAGGCCCCGAGACATATCCTCAGAGGACCTAGCCCATTTTTACTTTCGGGATCTCTCTGTTCAATAAGAGCCCAGTTTTGAACGGATTACTCAGCGGTTGTGTAGAAGACCCCCTCCAGCGAAATCTCTGACTGCAGAGCTTTGATGCATATGGCACAACTTGACATGGAGCAGGGGTCTTGTTTCTGCTTTAACAAGCTTTTTCTGTGCGGACGGGAATTGATGGATGGCGATTTTAAGCATCAACGATAGTTCCACTTGCTCAACATACGACTTGTCTAAATGATAGTACTGTGTGGAGTTTTCACTCTGTCTGCTTCACCTCTGGAAATTGAAGTGACTTTTGACCTGCATTGCTCTAGGAAATTTCTGGCCAGCAGTGATTCTCGTCTTTCCAACACAACCATGTTAAAAAAACAAAGCATTTTCATAAAGATATCAGGCGTGTTTCCTGTACACTGTTAAAACCCAGCTTGAGATTTTTTATTCTCATTTCAACATTAGCTAATGTAGGTTGAAAATTTAGCACTCAACCGTAAGTTTAATTAATTAATATTGTAAACACACAACAAATAAACTTGATTTTCCTCTGAAAATTTCTTTATTTAATGCAAAACTTTGAACAAAATTCTATAGATCTGTTGTGTTTTAACTGTTTTCACATTTCTTTGACTTTGCCAGGATCAGTTTGACAGAATAGGTGCTAAGTGTGAATAATATTTAGAAAAATGACTATTGTTGCAGTTTTTATTACAGTTGGGAATAATTAGTGTGCATAAAGTAGGCCGACACTGAATTGTTCTTAAAAATATCTTGTTTTTGTAAATTAACTGGATATGTGGCTGACTGTTGCAGTTTGAACTCTCTGCTGAAGTTTCATTTGCTATAAAACTTAAGCATTTGGTTGTCATTTGCTCATCTTCATGATCTAAAGTCTAAAACATAGTAAAACTAATTCGTATTTTCAGATAATCAAACGCAGGCCACAGTGGATAAACAGATGCGATCTTCAGTTTGCTCATTGTTTTTCCAGCAAACGCTCCCAGAGATAGTACTGTGACCCAAACCGTAGAGAGAGAGAGAGAGAGAGAGAGAGAGAGGGAGAGGGAGAGAGGGAGAGGGAGAATAAACCCTTGATCTTGTGATAAATGCTTCACTGAATACAGAGGCTTGTTTGCAGTGAGCTGCCAGGACTTTCCTATTGAAGCCTCAAGTGTAACTCTATTACAGTTAACACATTCCAGTGGGATTTTAATCCAAGAGTCAAAAAGTTGGCCCAAATCACTATGGCTTAAAAAAAGTGGTGGAATTTGATACAGAGGCACTTACTGTACTGTGCACTTGAAGATTTCTGTCTTTTTTGTTGCAAGACTTTGATTATTAATCACACTTTCACCCATTTTTAATAATACTTAAAAGTGCAAAAATATCGAAACAAAATAATGTTAACATTACTGTTTCCCAGCTCTTCTCCATGATGTAAAAAAAAATCTAAAAAAAAAAAAGAAAACAAAGTTGACCTCATATGCTTCGTATAAGGTTATAATGCAATTTCTATCTTGTTGAATATTACTATATATGTTTTGCTGACTGACCAGACCAAAATAGAAATTTTCAGAGGGCATACTTGTCATTATTTTATCCAGCATTTCAGAAAGAGGTAATCATACTTATCTTATGGGCATACATGGTGGTGGCAGTGCGATGGTCGAGGGCTGCTTTGCTGGTTCAGGACATGGAGGACCTGCATGTAATTGCTGAAACCATAAATTGTGTTCTCTTATCAGAACATACTGAAGGAAAATGTTCAACCGTCAGTTTGTGATCACTTTGTTTGGCGTAGGAGGCAAATTAAAAGTAAATCAGTAAGTCCACCTCTGAAAGAATGTTTTGGAGTGACCTAGTCAAAGTGTGGATTTAAATGGTTATTAAACAGGCTGTTCTTACTTGAGAACCCTGAATTAAAATAATTTGGCAAAGAGGAGTGGAGAGAATTGACCAAAATTCTTCCACAGTGTTGTTGGAGACTAATTGCATGTCATCGCACTTGATGCCAGTTGTTTCCCCCAAGGGTGGCACAACCAGTTCTTAGGTTTAGGAGGCAATTACCGTTTATTCAGGTTATCTTTTTTTATCAGCCTGGTGTTAAAATACGTTTGATCTGAAACATCGAAAAGGACAAAATAAGACTAAGGGGAAAAAAAACAAACTCTTTCACTTTTCAATATTTAAGCTAACACCTCAAGAACTGCAATTTCAGGCTGGAGGACCCCTGCCTGAGACCCCCCACTGTTCTGTTGGAGTTCGATGATCATGTTACTCTGTAGCTCCTTTAGGGTTTCTCCAGGAGCTGGAGCTGAGGTTGCTCAGAAGCCAACATAAAACTTCCCTGTTGGTCATTATTTTTGCCCCTAATCAGGCTGAAATAACCTGGGCTTCCATAAATAGGTAAAATCTTATCCTTGCCGGTATGAAACCCCTCGCACTCTCTTCATCCGGTTCTGCACTTACCGGAGTTGTCCATGTCTTACACATGCTGGTCTCCTTCCAGTATGTCATATCGGGACACAGTTGCTTATGTCAGTTTTGTGATTCAGCTCCAGGTGATGATGCAGCCTGTGGCCTTTTTCTGAGGAAGCTTGGTGACAGCAGACACACCTACTACCCATGACTGATTTGGCTGTAGGAAAAATCACATTTTACTGCTGCATGTCCTAGTTTGTTCAGTCTTTGCTGTTTCTGGGTTAGTCATTATGTGGAGGACACTGAATATTGAAAAGATGGCCTGTTGAAGGAGAGCAAAAAACTTTCAGCATCCATGCTGCTGTAGCAGGCATGAAGTCTTTTGTGTTTTCTGTGGGTTTTAACTCAATTGTGGAGCTTGAAATGTAAAAAAAAAAAAAAAAAAATCAAAATGAAACATTTTTATTTCTAACAAGTTCCTGTTTTTATGTCTAGATGAATATAATAATCAAACACAAAACAAACTTTAATTTTTAGTTTAGAAAGGAGTAGGAAAAAGCTGCTGCTTATTTCGTCCTACCCCCAATTAACTCATCATCATGCATAATACATGCAAGATAATATTAAAAAAATTACAATCCTACTTTCTTTGTAGAAATATGGGGAGGTTAAAAAGTGAAATGTCTCTTGACCACTGCTTTCTGACCATTTAAATTAATTCTTACAGTATTGAATGGTTACTTAAGGGAAACTGTAGCAGAGTTTGTTTTGTAAGCGTCTCACATTTGAACAGCTTCAAGCATTTGAAGAGCTTGAAAAATAAGCAGGGAAGTACTTGATAGATTAAAAAATATAACTTAAATTTATTTTACGAAACATGCAACTATCTACTGTCATAAAGCTTCAACCTTTCAGAAATAAGTTCCTAAACTTGAGCAGTTGTTCCTCTGTTGACTTGATGTAATTGATAGATGTGAACATATGAGGGATTTCCAGGCTTCTAAACTACTGCTCCTTTGTTTTCAGATGGGATGATCATTAGTTGAACAGAGTGTTGAGGGGTCGTCTCAGTGGAGTGCTGGGGTCACGCTCTTGTTTACTTTTTCTGCTACTTAAAACAGAGAGGTTCTCTGTAGCTCCTAATAAAATCCTTCTAGCGGGTAGTTTTTGGCTTACCTTGCCAACTATCGCTCAATAATATCAACCTGTTCTCTTTGATTCATGTTTTTTTTGGGGGAAAAAAGAAGCACACAGTGAATAGAAAGTACCAAGATATTAAATGTTTCTATTAAAATGTTATGCATAAATTGGCTTGAATGATATCTTAATGAAAACTTTCATTAAATGGGAACTTCAGAGAAGTCATAACTGCTTTTCACTTTTTATGTGCCTGCTGATTGGGACCTCTACCGCCCTCTTCTGGTGGAACTGCTGAACTGTTGTCTTTTAATCAATTTGAGCCAAAATAGAGCTGTTAGCATCTGTAAGAGAACAACAGTGAGTCGTCAGCCCCCATCCTCCAGTTATTGTTTTGAAATACGAAGAGAGGGGGGAGAAGTAAGCCCCAAGCCTTGATTTACTCAGCTGCCTCCCCCACAGTGCCTGTTTGTGGGCTTTAGGGATCGGGGACGTGTGCTGATTCATCTGTGGTTTTAATGAAAAACACATTGTTTCTGAAACTATAAGCCAATCATGTAAAGTAATGCAGTCGTTGAGAGGGTTAGGAGATACTTTCCATGTGTATCATGAAGTGTGGCAGCACATAAAGATAGTGTAAAGGATGATTAAAGCAGACTTTGTGAATATAGTTAGCTAGCTGTGTGTTGTCCCAGCGTGAGGGCAGCTCAACCGCAGATGTTCGGGTCCTGAGGTGTCCTGAGCTGGAATGTGTCGCCTTGTCCTGGTGACTTTCCTGTGAGGAGAGGGCCAGTGCAAATGTACGCTGCTGCAGACTGCAGGGAAGGTCCACGAGGAGGGTAACTCAACAAGCTGTTCTTATATAAACCACCACATGTCTTCCTCATTGAATTAAATGTACAATTTACTATGTTTTTCTTGGACGCCAAATAGGAACGTTCTTTTCTCTAACATTTTCTGTAACTCCTTCTGGACACATCTCTAAGTTGCTTAACTTGTTAATCTGATTCAACCTGCATACATTTTTATTTTGTTGTTGATGAAAACACATTCCAGCAAGAACTTGTGAACATTCCCTCTCGTTGCTTGTCCCAGATGTGTATGTGCCTACTTCAAAGGGAGGAATGTCTTCTGCTTTGTGTGTTCACCACAAATCTTGATCGAGACACTTGTAAAATTCAGCTCCTTTACCTCATTGTGTGTTTTAAGTGAAGTTAAGCCTACTCTACTGAAAGATTTGTTTCACTTGCAGAAAGAAAAGTCAAGGGAAGCAAAGGTTGTCATAATGAGCTATGGACAGTGGACATAGAGTAACACCACATTCTTTCTGTCTATAAAATATGTTGTGTAAGTATGAAAAATAGAGTGTGGAAAATGTTTGTATTTCCAGGCAATCTTTTCTATCCCACTGTGAAAAAGTTATATGCAGATTCTGACGTTGCAAGTTCTAGATTTAAATCGGCTGTACTGTGACGCTGTTGCCTAACAACATGAAGGTCCTGGGTTTGAATCCCGGCCTGGGGTCTTCATGACTGGAGTTAGCATATTCTCCCAGTTATATTGCCCTTGGGTGTGTGTACTGTTGTTTGTCCAGTGTGTTTCTATGGTGATCTGTCCAGGGTGTACCTCGCCTCTGAACCATTTGAGATAAGCACCAGTCCAACTCTTTCAACTCTACATGGACAACTGGGAGTATACCAGTTGTCTAAATTCCAGTCTCAAGAACGGTGCCCTACAACTTTTATGTGTTTCTCTGCTTTAGCACACCTGGCTCCAATGTTAGCTCATTAGCAGGGCTTGACTGCATGCTAGTTGAGGCAGTTTAATCATTTAATCCAAGTGTGTAGAGGGGTGTCGAAAGTTGGTCCTCGAGGGCCGGCATCCTGCATGTTTTAGTTTTCTCCCTGGCTTAACGCATCTGGATCAAATGACGGCTCATTAGAAGGCCTAAAGAACACTGACATGCTGAAAAGGTTGTTGGTACTACCAGGGAGAGAACTAAAAGGTGCAGGATGCCGGCCCTCCAGGACTGACTTTGGGCACCCCTGGTCGAAGGACAAGGGACACATCTGAAAGTTGTTGGACACTGGCGTTTGACACCACTGGTGTAGAGACAATGGCTGGGTAGATCTAAATCGATTGACCTGGTTCAAACATTTTCCCTTAGTGTTTATTTGTATAATTTCAAAAATGGCGAAAAAGGAAAAGACCTAGGAAGAAGATGACCTAGAAACGTAAGTAATGCCAAGAAGCAGAAAAAGCCTCCAGGTTGTAGTGGAAAATGGATAATTTGATTACTAAAACAGTTTCAGCATGTCCGTTACACACAAAAAAACAGGCTCAGCTTGACTAGCGCTGCCTCTACATGCAAAGCATTGCCTCTTCTTTTTTTTTTTTTTTTTCCCTTGTTAAATTATCACCGAGCCTTTTGAATAAGTCGTGCTGTAGCTCTGGAGGCTTTTTGACACACGTTGGCAGTAGATGTATTCCTTTAAGAGCCGAAGCGAGTAGGGAAGGAGGAGCGCATGGCTGGACTCCGCCTCCCTTCACTCTCACCATGTGATCCAGCGGGGTTTTAAGAAACTCTCACTTCGTGTTCAAGCCACACTCGTTCGTGTTTTGAACCTCGCTCGGTTGTAAACCTTTTAATAAAAAACTACCAGAAGAAGCAGAAACATGCGCTGCATGACGAGTTACAGTCTTCCCTGCACGCCGGGAGCTACTTCTCCGTATTCAGGCAGGGTGATGCCTTACAGAGCCAGATGCGTCAGGTAAATAATCCCGATTTTACCTCCATGTGGTAAACCTTTTTACAATTATTTTTAAACTCCTGTTACGCATCTCTCACTCTCAGTCGGCTCCTGTTGCTCTCCGTTTAAGCCATCTGTTTTGTGTGTTTGAACAGCAGCCTGGTTTGTGTCTGGTTGGGACACGTATTCCTTATTTTCGCTTAAAATGTGGCATCTGTTTGCGGTCTGGGGGCCCCACGCGGAGCTGTACGTTCCCTCCTGAACGCGGGACTTAAATAGATTATGGATTCTATAGGAGACCATGTGACCCTTTCACCCCCTATAAGCGTGAATACACATTAATTTAAATGTTAATGAAAGTGGTGAAGGTTGTAGCTGCTGCATTGTATTTGAGAAGTTTGCCCTCGCATGTGTCTGCATTTAGTTGTTTATATTACATTTCAATAGCGTTACATTGTATTTTCTCTCATCACACTCTTCAGATTTTTTCCTTGTTTTCCATTGGCTCTCTATTCACACCTTTTTTAAAGCAACTCCTTTCCTTGCTTTCAAGCCAAAGGATTATGCAACCACAAAAATATCTGCCTCCACTACTAAAGGGGTCCCTTGTGTTGCTATTGTGATTGAGGGGAAAAGTCGAAATGTGGCCTGTTGTTTTTTTATGAGGTGGAGGAGGTCATGATGTGGTGTTTATACAGGGGAAGTACTTAGGCTCAAAAGAGGTGTTGCGCTTCAATAAAATGACCTGAAGACTTCCTGCTAATACTGTAGTGCCTGTTTACAGGGAATGGAAAATAATAGATTTAACAGATTTTTTTTTCCCTCACATGTGCAAGCCTTGCTTCATTATGGATTGAGGCTTGTCTTCAGACACATAGCTTTTGGATATCTACTTTATCTAGAAGTGCTTACTGCTGCAAAAAATACACTTATATTTGTTTTTAATATTTTTTTTGTTGCCTGTAAATTTTACTGTTATTGTTTTCTCATTGACTCCCACCCCAAAAAAAAAAAAAAATAAATAAATAAATAAATATATATATATATATATATATATATATATATACATACAGCCTTTAGACTCAGTTTTGTCAGAGTTCATTTGGGAGATTTTGTTTTAATCAAGGATGTCTGGACTGAGTAAGTTTTAGATGTTGAACTCTTCACCTTTAGCCTCAGTGTTGTTTTTCTTCTCACTAAATTCTCCAGTGGCACTGAAATATTTAGAAGTATTGTCAAAAGTCACTGTATTATCACTACAAATATTAACTGCTCTGAGATTTGAACTGTGACAAAATCTTCTCTTATTGTTCACATGTTGTAGGTTTTACTGATTACCTGCAAAGGTCTCCAGATTTGACTGTTGCTCCAGGAAGTGGTTATGAAATGTTTTAATGTTATTAGTGAATATGAAATATCTGATAGGAATCTGAAGTACATGATAAATGCTTAATAGTCGTCTTATCTCTCCATCTTTCTCTCCACAGTGCATCTGGTGCCAGCGTGGTTGCCATCGATAACAAGATTGAGCAGGCCATGGTAATTTTTTTTTCTGCATTTCAACACACTAACAAGGACCACAGGATTAAATCATTGTTGATTTAATGAAATCAACAATGATTGATCGATCAATCATTGTTGATTTAATGAAATCAACAATGATTGATCGATCAATCATTGTTGATTTAATGAAATCAAACATGATTGATTGATCAATCATTGTTAACAGAGATTGACAATGATTAAAGCTTAAAGCTTTTCCGCTGTTAAGTTGAATCATAAAACTGACTTTTGGGCTGCAGTTTGAACTGTTTTATCAGTCGGCATTGATTAGAAACAATCTAAGATAAGTAATCACATGTAGAAGGCGAGTGAGCAGTAAACTTATTTCTAAAAATAAATCAGACATCACTGCTTTATCTCAGTTATCAGGAATGTGTTTTGTTTGTATTTGCTATATGCTGATATCCTTTTTTTTCCTTTTTTCTTCTTCTCAGGACTTGGTGAAGAGCCACCTGATGTATGCTGTCCGCGAGGAGGTGGAGGTGCTGAAGGAGCAGATCAAGGAGCTGTACGAGAGAAACTCTGTGCTGGAGCGCGAGAACGCCGTGCTGAAGTCGCTGGCTAACACGCAGCAGCTCAGCCAGCTGTCCAACCAGCTCAGCTGCCTTTCGTCGCCGCCGCTGCAGCTGCAGCTGCACCAGCCCCCGTTCATCAAAAACAGCACCCACTCCCTGGTTCACCACGAGGGGAGCCAGGGCGTCTCCTATCAGCCAAACATCACCTCGGCGTGAACCCCCTTACCCTTTCTTTTTCCCCCTTTAAACCCGTGTTTAAAGACACGCCTCCCACGGACAGGAGCAGAATGTCCTCGTTGGGGAAAGCCGTCACCAAACTGTCCTCTCAACCATTAAAGCAAAAGGCTCGGCTCTGCTCTGTGCATTTGCATGCACTGCTGCCATCGCAGGGCCTTCACACTGTTAAGACATTTACCAACACTTCAAGTCTTATTGTGTGCTGTGTTTGGCTGCGTGTGAGCCGTAAAACTGAATGTTGTCCTTGAGCAGGAGATGAGGGATGTGGGAGGGGGGTTCACGAGCTTGGTGAGTTTAAACTGTTGGGACAAACAGCACTGGAAGACAGTGTTGCAACAGCAGTCCTGCAAAGAAAAAGTAAAATGAGACTGAAATTGTCCTCCAAGTGTCTACTTCCCCACAACACTCCAGGGCTGGAAGAGGAGAAGGCCAGACATGGCGCTGGTTGGAATGAGCAAAAAAAAAAGAAAAAAAAAGAAAACGTCCTCTTTGAGCGGAGGACAAGATCGGCCGTCTCTACTCCATCAGAGCGAGACGAGAACCTCCGCTTCTTAAAAATACATGTATGCTGCATCGAATGCTTGTTTTCTCAAAGCCTCTGTACTTTGACATTAATCGTAATAAAAACTCTTTAGTTGTTCAGTTTTAGCAATTCATTTATTTATTTCAGGGCTGCTATTTTCATAATGTAAAATGAACAATGTCATGAAGTTACAAATTCAAAATGACTTTAGTTTTTTTGGGTATTTTAACATCTGTCGGATATAACATCTTCTGGTTTTTCCAACGTGCATAAGTAGGCAATAAGTTCCTTGGTAGAAATTCTCAAGAACTGGTAACACTAAAGGTGAGGTTTTATGAGGTGAAATCCAGGTTGAATGTATATTTTGTAAAGTATTAAAAACGTGGAGGGTTTGTACAGGACAATACCTGTTATGATATAGCATATGTGATGGGATATTTCAATAAAGAAATTAATTTACTTTTTTTTTTTTTTTTTTTTTTGTCAAGATAAAAACAAAAATTTTGGGGTTTATTTTTTTGGGGGGAAGAGATGAAAAGCTGTGAAAATTGTTCAACCTACTTTGTAACCAAAGACTCAAACTGTGTTAAGTCATTATTTTAAGTTTTATTAAATGCACAAGTTTTTTTCTAACTCTCCTTTATTTGTTTTTTTTTGTGGGTTTGGATGTTCTGCATGACCTATAACCAGACCACCTTCTTACCTCATTTTTTTTTTGTTTTTATCCCAGCACTCGTTTTCTATCAAGTCTGTGAATGATTGTGAGACAATTTGTGAACAAGTACAGGAACTGTGAGCAGAAGGGGTGGAGTAAGTAAGTAAAATGTTTGATGCAAAAGGTTTGTGGCGGCAAAACAAACAAAGGCTGGAGATGTATTTAGCGATGAAGGGAGGAAACCTTGTGCGTAAGATGCAAGGAGTCATCTTTATTGTTCTCATGTTAAATCTGATTTTCGGAGGAAAGTTGTTGGCACGATTTCATCTGCAAAGTGCAGCACTTTGCATACAAAGACCAGAGAGCAATATCCGTGGAAACTGCTAAAACATTTAACACTTTAGAGCCACTAGGCTTATTATAGGATGTCCTGTTTCACGTCTCTGTGCCTCTGGTGCCGATGCCTTCAGTCGGTGGACCGCTCGGTCCATTTCTGTGTATGTACAATCAGACATCTTTTTTTATATATATATATATATATAGCTTCCTTTCCCCTCTGCCCCCTTATTTTTTTGTTCATTTGAAGGAGATACTGCGTACATGCCAGATGTACTGTATGAAAGTGATCACTGAGCCTCGGAGAAAATATCAAAACAAATGCCCTTGTAATGTGCTGTTAAAGAAAATTTTAGTTTTCATTCAGAAATAAATGACTTGTTTTACCACATTGTGCTGTCGGTGTATTTATTAACGTTTTAACATACTGGAGTTTCTCTCTTGTATTTATCTCTGACGTCAGACTTGCTCTGACTGTAAACAGTGGGATGTGCAAACAAAAAGTCAACTTTGGGTCAAATATAAACATGACCGCAAGGACAAACCCTCCAGGTAAAGTTATGTTTTATTGGTCTGTGACATAAACACTTATTTAAAAACACCAAGAGGTTCAGATTTTTTTCTGTAGTTTTTCTGGATTTCATCCTCTTGGCTAGATACTTTCTTGTGAGGAATCTTGATCAAGATTTGTTTCCCCATTAGTTTCACATTTTCACCACAGAGCACTTTGCACCCAGAAAGCAGGCTTACAAATTCTGTATTTCCTATAAACGATTAGCAGGAGGACCTTTAGCTTTAATCTGCTCTGTTGTGTAACAGGTTTTAGTTCTGGGTTGAGGAGGTGTAAACATTTTCTACCTGTTGACTAAAACACTGAATATAAAATTGTAATATAGAGCAACATGAAAAACAAGATATAAGGACCCATAAAACATTAAAATACCGAGATCTCTTGCTAGAACTGAATCTTACTTGATCTCTAGACTAAACATTAACTGCATTGTCTCCTTTTCAAGTTTTCTGTCTGTCCCTGCATCTCCAGCTATTCAAGGCCTTCCTCTCCCAGACTGTTTCTGCTGTAGCTTCCTGTTAGTCGGGACTTTTTCTCACCTGCTGCTGTCACATACCTGCTTCCTTCTATTTTCAGAGCAGTCATTGCCCCCCAGAGATTTGTCATCTATGTTTTTTTTTGTTGTTTGTTTTGAGCTTGTGTCTTGTAGTTGTTATGTTCCTAGAAGCCCTAACTCTAAAACTAACTATTCAATCATAAACTCCCAAAAATTACATCACAGTCTTGTCACAACAATAAATAGAACTCAGAATATATTTTTTATGATCCCTACCTAACATTAAAATAATTATACCCACAGAACAGGTGAAGCCTTCTCTAAATTCCTCATAGCTGGATTCTGATAATGTTCCTGGGAATCTGAACTGATTGTTGGTTGGGAGGAATTTACTTGTTTTTCTCTGAAGGAAGTAGTTACCTGTTTTCCTTAGAGCTGAGCGATATCCTTTTGTATACTTTCCCCCTGTTGATACAGAGGTAGAAGAAAGATGACACCAGAGCACACAGAGGTACGTGTAAAAACCTAGATGACGCCATCCTCAGCCACTTGTCAGCTACGTGTCAACTCGCACATAAATCAGAGGGTAAATACAAATCAGATTTCTTATTTTCTCTTTTTTAATGAATTCTGGTTGGATGGCAGCTAATGTTAACACCTGGCTTTAACATATTTTATTAGGTCTTTATGTGTTAGATCAAGACATAGTGAGTAACTATCTATCACAACGAATGATTAATGAGTTTCAACATTTTACAAATAAGAATCTCAAAAGTGGATAAGTATAACAATGGTCAGATAAAGCTTGGTTAAACAATTAACCAGATAAAGCGTCTGAGATTTGCAATCATTTTTTCAAGAGAGAAATGGTAAGATGGCAGCGCTGTTTACAGCTGTAAGCATTTATATTAAAGTATTTTATTTTCTCTGATATCCTGGTGAAATCAGTTGTTTACAGTCCACCAATGTTTAAATCCCTCTCAATATAGAAATAGCTGTTCTGTGAAGATGTCAGAGGTTTGCTGGAGAACATTAGGGAACAAATAGCAAAAATGAATACCAATGAACACATCAGACAGGTCATAGATACAGAGTGTGAGAGGTTCAAATTAGGGTCAGCTAATAAAACAACATCCCAAGCTTTGAATATTTCACAGAGCACTGATCAATCCATCATTTCAAAGCGGAAACAATATGCTACAAACCTACATAAACACACTAAGACATGTCTGACCACTTATACTGACGGACTTTGCAATGAGACCATTAATCAGAGAAGCAGCTTGGCGGGTTCTAGTAACATTAGAAGAGCTGCAGAGATCCACAGCTCAGGTGAGCAAATCTGTTAACTACTCGTTGTGCGCTGCAAAATCTGGTCATATGAACTCCTGTCTGTAATTTGCAGCAAGCAAACTAAAATTAAATCAAATGAACTGTAACTAAAATTAAACCTGTTTCTTGTATGCCTGTATGCGGAGTAAAGCTATTGCGGTGGTGGCAGCACCAGGCTATAGGGTTGATTTTTTTATCAACAGGGAGAGAAAAGCTGGTCATAGTTGATTGATAAGGTGCATGTGGGACAATACTGCAATAAAGAGGTTGCAAAAGAGGTTGCACATCCACCCAGAGCTAGAATGGACTGGTTTAGATCAAGTCCTTTTCATGTGTCAGAATGTCCCAGTTAAAGTCCAGATCTAATTTCAATTAAAAATGCACCTCTCTTTCTAATTTGAACTGTAAAAATACTTATGCAAGGCACAATAACTGTAAGATATTTTTATAGGATAAATTTGAATGTTGTACCTGATGTTGACTATTTGCTGTTTGCAACTTGGCTTTGATTAGAAATATGTCCACTAGTATACAATCAGACAGCAGAGCATGCTAGTGCTGGTGTTCAGAATATTCTACATCTAATTATCTGCATAATTAGTGTGCAAGCAAATCCAACACTAAAGATTATCTTAGTCATTCCCCTCTGTTAGCACTTATTACGTAGTTTTCTGTTATGAGCAAAAATTGTCATTACTGTCAGGAGGGTGGGAACATTTTCCCAAAACAATAAGTTTGCAAAAAATGTACAGTTCTTTATAATCCAGTTCTAAAGTCCTTACACTGGATCCCTGGAGCTCAGAGAACAGATATTAAAATACTTATTTTAGTTTATAAATCACTGAATGGCTTAGCAGTAAAATAGATTAAAAACCTGGTGTTGTATCAACCTTCCGGACCACTCGTTCTAATCTACTTTTCATCTCCAGAACCAGAACCAAACATGGAGAAGCAGCATCCAGTTTTTATGCTCAATTAATTTGGAATAAACGTGCAGAAAACTACAAAACTGCTAAAAAACTGAGTTCCTTTAAACCAATGCTAACGGCCATTAGTGTACAGATGATTAATTGCAACCAGAACATTATAAAGTGTAGTTTGTTTTTCATCCTGTCCTCATTTCCTTTTACATTACCAGTACAATGTAATTATTTTTTTGCTGGTTTGTTGTTTTATTTTCCTACTATTCATATAAAGCACTTTGAATTGCCTTGTTGTTGAAAATGTGCCACACAAATAAAAATTGACTTTCATTCAAATCCATATTGCTTAATTTTATTTGCAGGCAGTGCAGAAGTGGCAATATTCTGAAATATTAGGTAAAAATTAGAAACTATACAATAAAAATGACTTAAAGTCCACCCTAAATACCAACCATTCCATTGTTTGTTGAATAGCTGTACATTTAGAGCAGAATTTGTTTGTCTGAAGCATTGAGATGCACGATCATGAATCTATTTGCTCTTGAATATTGAGAAGATCAGCTTCCCTGGAATCCAGGCTCCTGTGTTTACAGGTGCTGTTATGTCATGTGAATCCAGTTTCCCCTCTCTCTCTTTTACAAAGTTACACTTAATCTGATCATCTTGCATTTAGATCCAATAAAAGGAGGAATGAACCTCCAGGCTATTTTTTGCACCAGTGTTTCTACTGACCTATGGATGGCCTTCTAGTTTCTATGTATGATGTTTTGCTTATTTTATTGAGTTTATTGCTATTTTGCTTTGGAATGACCCAAAGCAAAATAGCTTGCTTTGGGTCATTCCAAAGCAAGCTTTGAGTTCTTTTCCTTTGTTCACATTTTCTGGGTTCGACTGATTCATTTAGTTTTTGTTACATAACATGGTGGAAGAGAGCCTCATGATACCAGAACATTTTATTCTGCAGGTGACATTTAATTGAAATAAATCCAGTTCAGTTTTTCTGACACACTCCTAAATCACAGATCCCATCTTGGCATAAAAGTGAAATCCAAAGCTCCATTTCAAACAAGCACTTGTTCGCCGTTAAATCCTGAGGCAGCATTCTGCATGGAGCAACAGGAAGAAGGAGAACTTAACTGTACAATTCGCTGAAAACGGATCCGTTCTGTAATTTGATTAAACAGCATGATTTGCCTCAGTTGGGGTTATGCAGACCTGGTTGTGTCAACCTTCCACCACAAACCCAACTGTGAAAGAGCAAACTCCAAGAGCACCGTTATCAGGCTCTAAAGAGCACGCTGCCATAAACTGGATCAGCCAGGCTTTGCGTCACGGTGGCAGACCTTCCTTTTCACATACTTTCCACAGATCAAGTGTGTTCATGCAGCGGCACTTCATAGTTATGAGTCACTTAGGCCCCATTAGCGTTGTGCAAGATTAGGGGAGGGTGTGTTTAACGTCATCATGAGCAAAGTGCTTCATTATATTTAATACCATGAATGAATGAATGTTTCACTGCCCTACAGCTTTATTCTCTCTTTGTCTCGGCATGTTCTTGCTCCTGAAGCTCATTTTTCATATGTGACACATTAACACAGCTGGCAGACAATGCAAATCTGTCTTTTGTGTATTATCAATTATCTGGAGCAAAATATATAAAAGATTTATGGCATTAGTTTTCAGCCCAGAATTTTTTTTTTTTGTTACATAAGAATTTTAACTCAGTTCCTGAGAGATTGGAAAGAGTGATTGTAAAGCAGTAAGGAGTCTCTGGTTTCATGTAATGTCCTAGAAGACAATGGAAGGCTTAGTCAATCCAAGAATTCGTCATTTGTGCTGCTGACATTGTTCTGTGTTGTAAATAGATGAGTTCATGTGTTTTTTATGCAAGCACAGTCACTCATTCGGTCATATGCAGTCTCGCCTAATAAACATCCTGTAAAAGAAATTACATCCACTTTCAGTTGTGTAATTCTTCTTTATGTCCTTATATTAATTCTGACCTCAAGTGTATAAAAACATGTTCTGCAATTATTTACTAGAAAAAAGTCCCCCAGAAAAGCAGCATATGGTTCAACAGCTTATAAAACCATGGGAATGATGGGAAGTTATACATTTCTGTTATTCTTTACCAGTGCCTCACTTTGTTATGGAGGATTCTAGGCCAACTCTTCTTTACAATATAGCTTAACTGCTTTCATAACCTGGTTTAAGTTCAAACTTTGGCCAAGGTCTTCTGACAGAAATCATCACTACTACACAGTTGGCATGAGATGTTTGTGCAATTGCTGCCATTTTACTCTTATCACAAGATGTACTGTAAGGTCATTGCTGATCATTTTTTATTTTTGACATTGCTCTACCACACCTGTATGCTTTAGAGCTGCAAATTGCTTTTAGTATTTTAATTTAACTTTCCCCTCAGATACTGTAGGACCAACAGGGATGTCTTATTTTCTATTTTTGATTTAGGTTAAAATAATGAGAGTGGAGCCTGTTGTGTGGTTTTTGAGGTTAGGTTAAAATAATTGTAGAGTGTGGTAAAGAAGAGGTGATTTTTAATATGTATCAATGCCCTAAAAACTCAAGAGTATTGCGTATTCTTTCTGTTGTAGCTGTATAATAAACATAAACCGTTTGGTGCTGACACACCACAGCCATCTATTGATAGAAATACACTTTTTCTTTAGCCAAACAGTTTGGTCCAGTTCAGCACAATGGCGCCATCACGTGGACATAACATGGTAGTGACCTTTCTGATGTGAAGTAAACAAACAAACAAACAAACAAACAAACAAACAAACAAACAAACAAACAAACAAACAAACAAACAAACAAACAAACAAAAAGGAAACATGCTGACTTTTCTCTCTTCTCAGAAATAATTAGATTGCAGTTTCTGGGAATGTTTTAACCAGAACAGAATGAGCGAATCTATAATAATTTTTTTAAGTACACGAAGAAAGGTGGATGTGGTTCACAATTGTTAGGACTGGTTTCTATGTGAGTGAGAACAAGTGAAAGATCTGAGTTAATGGATCTAGTGTAAATAAATGTTGCAACATTTTTCGTTTTCACAATTTGACATTCAAAAGACAAACTAAAACAAAATTTACAAATAGTACAAAACAGCTCTGTTGCATCATGGAGTTTTTTTTAAGTCAGCTTTTTCAACCATGATAAATTAAACAGTTTTGTAAGAAGCATAAAAATACGTGAGCTAATGGATAAGTCCCCGTCATAAGTGTTATTTTGATGGACTACTGACATTGCTATTTTCAAACACCAGGGGGCAGCATCTGCCAAAGGTTCGTTTGGAAGTTGCATAGAAAGGTCTGGAAAGCTAACCGGTAACTGATTACTTTAAAACCTCTTACTGGATAAACTGAAAACTTACTGAAATCAATTAAAGATATGGATTTACATCCACCCAAAAAGACTATACGCAACAAAACCGCCACTATCTAATTTTACAAGTTTTCCTTCTTCAGTGGAAAAGCAGGCAGGGTGGCGGCCGTTGGCACCGCCCACTCGCTGATGCAGCATCCGCCTATGAGAGCTGATATGCGGCCTGTTGTGTTTTGATTGTTGGCTCGGGCATAGCAGGTACCACAGACATGGCGGCGGGAGACTCGGAGTTTAGGTGACTCCCTCCAGCAACCTTTGCAGTAGCGTTAAAACCTTTTTGAGCATAATATAAGCGGGAAGCTGGCAGCTTTGGTGGGCAGCCGGCTCAGCCTGGAGGACATGATGGAGGTTACGGCGGAGGGAGAGGCGGAGGAGCGCAGGCAAGTGACAGCTTGGGCAGGGCGCATTACCTCCGGATAGCCGGGGGTTGGGTTTGCGTTTGGGTTTCGCCAGATAAACAGCACCACACAACTAAAACACGCATCGACATTCTTTTTTTGTTGTTGACTGTTTAGATAAAAGTGGCAAGAAATGTTTTTTTTTTTTTTTTTGTTATTACACAAGCGCCTTTAGCGTGAGTTTTAGCTGTGATGCTAAGGCTTAGTGGACATTTCTATCCAGACATTAAAAGTGAAGCTGTTATCAGACACTGTTTGATTACTTTGACAGTTTTGTTACGTTATCTATTTGAAATGACTTCTAGTTATCCATTAGCTTTACCATTGCCAATTATTAACTAAGCGCTCATAGATAAATGCTAAATCCTGGACAAGTTGTGCTAGCAGCTAATGCTAACTGTCAGATAAGGTTTTGCAGGCTCTCCGTGATATTGTTGCCTTTAAACATACGAATTTGGACAGTTATGTTACTACTCACACTTTTTCCCCAAGGTTTGACAAATATGATTCCAGTGAATGGTAATGTTAACCCCCCCCCCCCAACTAATTAAGTTGTATTCTTAAGCAGATTGGATTTTCTCTGTAGTTTACATATTAGAAGATGTAAAATCTGTGTCAATGTTTGACAAATTTCTACATGCACGCTTTTATACACAATCCGCTGTAATCTATTGAAAATGTCGACCGCCTCTTTGAGTTTTAACACAAGAGATTAACACTTGTATTTATAACCTGCACAAAAACAGTGACATTTGTTCTCTTCCAGAGCTGCAAGAACATAACTCAGTTCAATTAAAAGGTACTTTATTAACTCCAGAGGCAAATTAAATGTTTTAACTACTACAATTTATTTAAAGAGTTGTAAATGGCTTTAGGCAGGAAGGAACTTCTGTAGCTGTGTGTATTACAGCAAATCTAAAGAAACCTCTGATTGAACCTCTGTTGTATGGTTCAACAGTCGTCCCCAGAACAGAACCATCCTTCATTATCAGGTTGTTAAGCCCTTTTAAGTCTCTGGGTCTGATGTTGCTGCCCAACATATGATGGCAGAAGAGATTTTACTCTTCACAGCAGACTTGAAGAGCTACAGCATCCTACTGAAAGCACTGAAGGACCTAAACTTCTTTAAAAAGTACAGTCTGCTCTGTCGTTTTTTGTAAATTGCTGCACAACAGTGTAGCAATTTACAATTGCAGCTAGAGTGTAGCTACACTGTTCTCCAGTTGAATCCCCTCACCTCCATTTATTCTCCCAATATGGAAATAGTGTTTGACCTGACCGTGTTTCTTCTGAAATGTACAATCTTCTCCTCTATTTTGTTCAAATTCAAGATAAGATGATCGTTTCCATGACATAAACTGATCCACCTGCTCTCTGTACTCAACTTCTCGTCCATTTCTGAAACACCCGATGACTGCAGAATCATCTGAGTATTTCTGCAGTTTTGGAGAATGGTTTGGGAGTTCCTACAGCTTGTTCTTGACACATCATCTGGGCTACTTTTTTGTGACTTTCATTTACTGCTGCAAGAGGACTTTCCAGGAGTGATTTTCCTTAGATTTTGTTCCTCTTCTTTCCACCTCCAGCAAAAAACAGATTTCTCTGCTCCTGTTCAAGTCTTTAGACACACTCAGTCCTCTGTTGCTGCCTAACTTCAGAAGGATCTGCAGTATGTGAAGAATGTTATCTAACTTTAAGCCAGTTACATGATGTGATTTGATTAGTGGCTGACCACAAAAAGCTATTTCACACCGACAAGATTTATTCTCCTAAATGTGACCCTCTGCTCTAATAGAATTATCAGTTCTAGTCTGATAGAATGTGTCTAAATTTAACACCCATCAGTCTATTTTAGATTTACATTGTGTGACATATATTTCTGTCTTTTTCATAACCTAACAAAAGCACAAAGTTAGACCGTCCCATCCAGATACCATCTACAGATTTGTTTTCCTCTTTCAGCTATGTATCTTCAGAGGGTAAAAAGGAAAGTACTGGATTTAAACCAGCATGACTGAGCTGTAACTTATGTATTATCACATTCAACAATGTTGAAGTTGATTTATAATCAAGGCTAGTGTAAAATTAGATATAAATTCCTAGATCCCTTATGTTATGGGTAGAAATTATTATAGATATAACATTTTCTCTGGGAACCATTGAGTTGGACAGGACAGATATTCACTGGACTGTAAGTATTCATTAAGTTGCTGAGACATCCTTTTTTTTCGTGGAATGTGTTTTGATCTGTTGAACCACATTGCTGTCACCAGCACTTCTTTACTTCCTTCCTTAACCTCCTCACCCTGCGTCTTTTTGTCTTTTTTACTTTTTATTTCTCTCCATCCCTGTTCCCTTTTGTGCTTCCAGGAGGGAGCAATGGAAGCTGCTGTCCAGCCTGAAGACCACGGTGGAGGGCCTCGTGTCCACCAACAACCCCAACGTCTGGTCGCGGTACGGCGGCCTGCAGAGGCTGCACAAGGACATGAACAACATCCTCGGTCACAGACTGAAGAACGAGCAGGTCAGGGGATGCAGCTTTGTTTCAGTTTTCTTTTTCTTAAAAATGAACCTCATTTTTCATCGATGGGCGTCCTCACACTTGAGCAGAAGTTGCAGCTTTTGGTCAACTTTGACCTAACCATCAACTTGGCTGGCCAACTGAAATGTTATTACGTTGACAAGTGATATGATTGAAAACACAACATGGGAAAGATTTTTTTAAAAAAATTTAGTTATCTTTTAGCCATTTTACAAAACATTTCTCTTAGTAATTTACCAAAGAACCTCACTAGGATTTAAGGAGGCCCTAATAATAATAATAATAATAAAAAGAAGTGATACTGATGCTGGACATTTTACCTTAGACTTAACCAGCAATATTGTTATCAGGTAAAATCCCACACTTTGTTACAGCAGTGTTCTTTATAATTGGTTTTTGTTATTTATGAAAACGAACTTTTCTTAATGTTTTTACCATTGCAGATGTACTACAAGCAGCGAGACTACTGGCCTTTTGTTTGGTGTATTCGCTACATCAGCCCCCACCTCGCCATGCACGTTGAACAGGTATGGGCTGCTCAGAGAGGGGAACAAAAGTGAAATCATAGCAGCAGGTTCAAATCTTTGGGGAAATTTATTGTAAGTGTAAACTTAGAAAAAGAGAGGGTGATTTCTTTCAGTTCTGCATTTCTAATGTGCATATTTCTAGACCTAGAAACTTTGTGTCTGTTTCTTGCTTGATGAGTTTGGAAGTTTCTTGAGAAAGTTAAGCTGCAAGGATAATAGTTTGGCTAAAGCCATCCTTTTAGCCAAAAAAAGGATGATAATTTTTCTATATTTGTTTAAACATCAAAGTAGCTCTCTAGGTTTTGAACATATATCTTTACTGCAAGTTAGGACTGTTTGCTGCGATGACATACCTCCTCATTTGGTAATTTAAGACAGGAAAACGATTTATTTCGTAATACAGGATGGATAGGGATTCATCAAATAGATGAGGGCTACTATAGCATCTAGTTTACTAAGGATAAAAAGGATAATAAATTTAATTCATGCCAATGTGTTCTCTGTAGTGTGAATTAATTCACGTAAGAAAAAGAATGAAAATCCGCTTTAGAAAAAAGTACATTTGGAGGAGCAAAAAGTATTAATCCTAAAAATATGTCAGGCATCCTAAATCTACTTATGTAACTTGATGGACGTGTTTCATTGTTATGTCATGTGGAGAATTAAATGAATCCCCAGCTGTGGAAACAGTTCTTTGTTTTTGTGGGATTTTTAAGCAACAGATGGACTATTAGTAGCTGAAATGTAATTATCCTAATTTTTGCTGATGCTGCTGATCAGCAGGGCTCAACTGTACCATAACAGTCATGTGATCTCTTGCTTTCTGTTTTTGTGAGTTCAACCAGTACACCAAAGTGTTCTGGTTGATTTCTAATGTTTTGTAGAGCTTCAAAATAAAAAATATTTTTACTTTGGATATTGCTTTGGATATATTTTTTTGTTTTCATTTTTCAGTTCAGTCACCTGGAGCCGGTTCTGAGCAGCGGGTTGCACAGCGGCAGTGAGAGCCACAAGGCCGACCGCTGGTTGCTACACAGCTTGCAGGTTCATAAGCTGTCAGCTCAGCTCAAACCTCTGCTCAGGCATTTGGGAAACACACGGAAATATTACAATGGTGAGGGCACTGGTTGGGAGTGAAAATCAAAC
Organism: Alfaro cultratus; assembly: GCA_903066825.1. Classification (NCBI taxonomy): domain Eukaryota; kingdom Metazoa; phylum Chordata; class Actinopteri; order Cyprinodontiformes; family Poeciliidae; genus Alfaro; species Alfaro cultratus. The sequence continues at coordinate 53,119 of CAEFZX010028924.1, forward strand.
ACTGTTTACTCCTTTTATGTTCTCCAGTGGTTCCTGTTTACATGTTTTTGTTTTTTTGTTTCTTCCTCCTGTCCTTGCCCTTCAGACGACGCCTTCCTGCTGAGTGAGCCTCATGTGACGGCCATGTTTCAGTGTCTGGAGGCTGTGGAGCAGAATAATCCCAAACTGCTGGCCCAAGTAGACACCGTTGGGGTGGGTTACTCAAGCTTTCACGTGTGCTTCAAACTGCCCCTGTTTGGAAGAAATTAGTTCACTATCATCCATTAGTCAACTAAGGTTGAGTGTATTTTGTGGGGAGTATAAAAAGGAATCACCTCAAGTGTTAATTTCCTTCCTCCAGCTTTCCCCGTTGAAAGGCTCTCCGTGCCTGAGTCTGCTGAAGAGCCAGAGCCTGTGTGTGCTGCCAGGGGCCAGGGGGACCTGGAGGAACGCCGACACGACTCCTGAAGGAGACTCGCTGAACCGCAGACTAACCACCTCAAACTGCTCTCTGCGAGAAGCAGTCGCAGCCAACCACAGGCCAGCAAACACTACAGCGGCTAGATCCCATAAGGGCAACAACACGAGTGAAGAAAGCATCAATACCAAGTGTAGGTTTTATGTGTCTCTGATTATATCTAAATCATGTTTTCAAAATGTGCCAAAAGGGTTTATTAAAAGGTTGTCCTGTTCATTTATGTTTTTTCTTTGTAGTTATTAGGGTAAGTATTAAATAGGTGAAAAATCTATTATTGGTTTCTGGAGGGTGAGTTCATTGTCTTTCCCAATGATTGACAAAAGAACAAAGGTTATTGATCCATCCTTATTTCTCCTTCTCTGATTCCACTTTTTTTGACTCGTCAATGATGTTATGCTAGACTAATGGTAGATGGTCCTCTTTTCACACAAATGTAAGTAAACATATTGGCTATGTTGCTGTGAATTCACAGCTGTTTGTTTGTGAATTGACTGACTGAACTAAACATACAGAAGGCTAATCGTTTGCGGATGAGATAAGTATTTGAGGAATGTGTAGACGCAGCCACCTCATATCTGAACACAACTGAACAGAAACTGTTTCGATTTTTTCTCAAGCAGGAAATGACATTTTTTATACTCTTCTTCAAGTTACTATCAGGTTGAGTTTCTTTTATTCATCAAGACAGAAAAGCTAGACCTTTCTAAAATTTAGAATAGTCCAAATTTTTTAAATTTAGATTATTCTTGTATTTCTAAGTAATCAGGCAGATGCCTCTAGTACACAGTGCTGCAGCCAGAATCCCAACAAACACCAGGGAAGTGAAGTTTTACTGTTTGTGAAATGAGAGATTTTAAAACATTAATTTTTAAGGCACTGAATTATCTCAGACTTACATACGTTTTGGAGTTGATTCTCAGGCGTTAACCGTGTAGAGCGCTCAGATCTGCACGATCTCTTCACTCAGTGTCCCAGAGCCAGAGCTATAGAGCTAGATGAGGAGAGGCAGCTCAACACTGGAACAAGTTGGCTAAAAACCTGAGCTGTGCAAAAACTAATGTTGTTTAATGTCATGTTTAAATTGGGACTCGAGAGATTCACTGCAACTTACCCATAAAAGTCAAAGTTTACATTCAGTTTAGTGTCGTATTTTGTTTTTAACTCTTTTATTATTTAGTACTTAATACTTTTGTTTCTTATTTTTAATGTAAATTTCTTCACTCCTTTTTCTTTTCATGTGGTGTTGTACAGCCATGCTTCCCCTGCCTGAAATTTGGCATCAGTAACAACCGTAGCAGAGTTCACCTTTTTGCACAATATAATAACCAAAGTAAACATGTTTTTCTGTTTCTCTGCAATTTTCTGTGGTAATAATTTTGTTGATGCTGTGATGCAGACACTACCTCTCCAGCCAGCAGCATAGAAACTCCGTGGGTGATCGTGTCCAGCCCGGGGGACGGTGAGCGAGGTGTGACCCCGTCTCCTGGATCAATTTCCGCCCCTCACATCTCCCTGTCAGAGTCCCCAACCTCCTCTGTTCAGCCTGAGGCCGGGGACTCCTGCGACGGTGACTCCGACGATGGACCGGAGTATCTTGCTATCGGTAACCTGGGGCAACGCAGTCGTCGTGATTCCCGAAGCTCCATCCACAGCAGTGAGCAGGACCAGACAAAGGAACCTGGCACACAGCAGAGTTCCCAGACCTCGACCCCACCGAGGCGTTTGTCTTTCTCAGAGGGCCAGAGGGGCCCCGGCAGGGGGGCCAAAGGACACACCCGCTCGTTTTCAGACACGGGAATCAGTCAAAAACTCAGGAATGGTAAGTGAAGAGGACTGAATGTGCCAGACGATTAAATGCTCAAATATATTAAATAATGAAATGGTTTTACTGATGATGTCATGTAATGTTAAGCTGTTTTACTTGGCTAGTTAGCTTGCAGTAAAAATGAAGTGGATTCATTATCAGAGTGAGATGCTCTGACTGTCCTCTGCTGGGTTCCTACACAATCTGGGAAAGTCTGGAATTCAATTGGAGTGTTTTTCAGATTTGGATGAAAATGTTTGGAAAAATATTTTCATATTCAGACTTTGCTCCCTAAGTTTTTTTTTTTTTTTTTTTTATATCCATCTATCTGTCTATCCATATTGCTCTCCATCCATTCTTTTGCTCTGCTGATCTGTCTGTCTTTCTGTTTGTCCATCATTGATAACATGTAAAATATGTAGGAACCCTGACTTTGTGACTTCCTGCCTGAAAGCGTTAGAAAGTTGACTTAACTTCCTCTGTTTTGCTCATATTTGTTTTCCCTTTCAGCTCCAGTTAAACTGTCTTTATCCTTTTATCTCTCTACTCTCTTTTCACTCTTTATGCGAAGGAGGGGGCCACAGAAAAATCACCATAATAATAGAGGATCCAGTAGCAGGTTGGCAGTGCAGTTTACCTGTACTCCCATCATTTGACCCCATTTCACCCTCTTAATTTTTGTTTTACTGCATGTTTATGAACTTTACCCTTCTCATTTCCAGTCTTGTGCTCAGCTTACAATTTGTTCCTCAGGAGCTGTATTTTATTTATTTTTTTAAAATTTTGATCAATTGTTTCAAATTCATGAAACAAATGGTTACCTTCATTGTGACTTTTCTTTTCTTCACGCATATATTTGGTTTCTATTTCCTGTCCCAGCATTTCATTGGAAATATTGCAGGACTATAATTTTTTAAATTTTACTTATTTTTTTTTTATGTTCAACAAGATGAGGCAAACAACTTTTACAATCAAGAATTCAGTAGTTTTTATGATTAAGTCCAAAATTTTATTTAGTTTAAAACACTTTACTCCGTAGTCCAAGTATAATAGTATCTACTTCAGTTACAGCAAGTATTGAACACATTTTTTTCAGTTTAGATATTTCTAATGGGGTCAGTGACTGGAATTTCCCACCAGATGTTGGCAACAGCCCAATATATGTTCACCTACAATTCAATCTAGTCAAATTCATCCCCACATTAAGTCATGGGTGGAATAACAGGTTTTAACTCTCAGGCTTCTGGTAAATATGTAGTGAAACAAAACTTGCTTAGTTAAAAATAACTTGCAGGCCTCTATGGGGAAACTGAGTCACATGCTTTGCTGAGGAGTGATTTTGGCCCATTCTTCCACACAGACTGTCTTCAGTTCTTTCCATAGATTTTCAGTTGGAGTCAAAATAGATGATTGACTCGTTCTGTCTATTAAGAGCTTCCTTGACGGTGTGGATTCCTATCTATCCTGGAAACCCACACTCGTTATCAAGAAAGGACTGAGAGACAGCCCACACTATGATGTTCCCACCTGCAGACTGGACTTCTTGCATAGTGTCTTTTTTTAGGAACAAATTTCTTTATTACAGACATATGATGCGAATATCATGTCAATGGAAAGACTAGAAATGTATTTATTGAGGAAAATTGATGTTCAATTATTACTTTAAATTATTTTACATGTTTCTCCATGCAGGCAATATACATGATTTATATAACCAAAGATCAAAGAGAAGTTAAGCATTTCATTGTCTTCTACCACTTTTTCATACATGTTTCCATTAAGGATGTAGATTTCATCTCAAAATGCAGTAAATAAGTTATTTTAATAGTTTATAAAAACGTTTGTGTTTTTGTTCTTCAGAATCAGCAAGCGAAGACTCCAGCATGAAGGACTACAGTCCCTTCTCTCCTCAGCGCAGCAATACCAGCACCCCCAGTTCCCTTTACATGGAATCCTGTGAGTCTCATATCCTGTCAGAAAAGATTACCGTAGTCTTTTCTTCACATTGTTTCTTTGTTGCTTTTGAAAGAAGCAGAAGTTTGTTTTTATTTTACTACACAAGGCATAATTAAACACATACCCGATAATTAATATATCAGGTATGACTAAGTACTTTTTTTTTTTTACTGCTTTTTTTTTTAGTTCAGATCAAGAGCTCCAAGTTTGCACTGCAGTGACACAATAAACCATAAAAGGACATTTTCATGAAGTCTTTCTCAGAAGGAAAATATTTTAATTTCTTTTTTAAGCTGACAAGAAAACATGATATTCCCAGCAGGAAAAACATTTATTGTTTATGTGACTATAAAATGACTTGTTGACGTAAGTTTTTACTTCCATAAATTCAAAATAAATTTTTATTTTGAGCTTCTGCTGTTTGAATGACCTAAATGTTGCACATAATATTACTCCAACATGTTTGTTGTTGATTTAAAAAAAAACTTTTTGCAGGTTTTGGAAAAACTCTTAAAATAAATCACTTCAATTTATCTCAGAAGCAAAATCTTACAGTGAAAAGTTTTGGAAAATTCATCCCTTTCATTCTGCAGAAAAAAAAACCATGTTTATAAATGGCTTCAAGCAAATTCATAGATATAATAAGATAAAGCTTAATCAAACATAAAATCTTTTCCCTTGTTTGTGTGTTTTGCATATTGACTTAAAGTTGTGCATACTGTGTTAACATCAGATGGCCCCCAGTACAGCTGTGTGCCGGATGGGATGTTCAGGAAGCCATCGAAGGGGCAGAGCCTCATCAGCTATCTGTCAGAGCAGGACTTTGGCAGCTGTGCTGACCTAGAAAAGGTAGAGTCCTGATTCTCCTCGGGTCATGGTTTAGCAGAATTACAAAGGAACGTGAAGAGTTTAATTTGGGTGATAACATGTTGGGTAATATCCATGCTTTGCAGGAAAATGCTCATTTCAGCATCTCAGAGTCCCTCATTGCCGCCATTGAGCTGATGAAATACAACATGCTGCGTCAGGAGGAAGAGGGCGAGGAGGAGGGAGACAGCGACTCCGAGATTCAGCAGCTCAAACAAAAGATCCGTCTGAGGAGGCAGCAGATCCGCCGCAGCCGTCTGCCGCCCTACACAACCTCCCAGCACCGTACGCCAAGTTACAACTCAACTCCCAGCTCTTTCTTAAAATATTCAACTGATTAGTATTTTACATGAAACGTAAATTCTGTAAATAACTGTTGGTAAGGGGGAGCTTTAACTTTCTTACCTCTTTTAGTTTCAGATGTGATGTGGGACAAAACATCAGAGAAAGCCTAACATTCTTTTTACCAGTACTGGGTTCCGCACATGTTCAGAAAAAAGTCACATTTGTGATATTTTTTGCATAACTTGTTGAAACTATTTCCTTGTGCTCAGATTTCCACTCCACTGACAGCGGAGGCTCCAGAAGGAGCTCTCAGGACTCCTACCAGGGCCTGTCCGACTCCGGCTCGGCTGAGGAGGTGGAGGAATGTGAACTGCAAGGTACAGAGAGGGATAAGAACAAAAAAAACCAACTAAATTTAATTGATGGTTTATTTTCTACAAAAGAAAAAGTTGATCAGTTTCATCAGTATAGTGAGGTGTAATTAAATAATGCAGGGTATCGACTTCACTTCTGGCTGCTTTCAAAGATCAAAATTTATTACTTTAATCCAAATAGAAAATATTTTCTTTAATTTATATCCTTCCCAAAGCTTCTATTGCAAATTGATTTTTTTCCCCTCTCCATTTTCTTCATGATTCATCATCTCATAACATCATTGGCTGCTCACCAACCAGCTTTTATCATCTCCTATAAACTGTAGGTCAGAGTACAGAAGCCAGTCTGCTGATTGTGGATGCAAAATGTTCCAACTGGTGACACGTGACGAGCCCATTAGGGGCTCATATAGGAGCTTTGGCTGTAAAAGCTTCATAAAATCTCCCGTCATCTGAAAACATGAGACGATTAACAGAACATTTACATTTAAACATGCATTATGTCGATAATTAATGATTCTCTTGGATGTGTGCTCATTAAACCTGGGTGTGTTTCATAAAATGTTTCAGTACTGTTGATTATTAACCTTTGACCTTCACAGCTCCCTTCTCAGTGCAGACTGTGTTTGGCTGGAACACTAACACACCTCTGTGTCCAGTTTTGAAATGTCTGAGTGGGTGTGCTCCTGTGGGCAGTGACAGTGCTGAGTGTTAGTTTCTGTCTCTCAGATGGCTGTGAGGGTCAGTCCCTGCTGGCGGTGTCTCAGAACGGCCTCTCCTTGTCACTCGCCTCCCTCTTCTCAGGTATCTGCTGGCTGACTCGTGGCCAACGCAGCTTTGTACGGCTATATACAGAGAGGAAATGGGTGGCTCTGATCCAAACTGGAAAAAAATACCAGCTTTAAGCTTCACTGGACTTTTTGAAGAGTGCAATTTATATTGACTTTGAAAAGTTCATACCGCTTGACATGTTCAAACCACAAATTTATATGTACTTGAAATTTTAACAGGTGGTGGACTATAATTGTGAACTGAAATGAAAGTGGCAGTTTTTGTTAAAGAAACCTGGGAAGTGTGACACATGTTTAGGGACCCAGAGTCAATGGAATAGAATAGAAATTACCTTTATTGTCCCACAGTGGGATGTCTCCACTTGTCCCACAGTGGAGACGTGTAACAGAACATTGAGACATGTAGTTTAACGCAAAGATTTAAAAATTGTAAACTTAAGGACAATATACTGCACAGTGAGGGCTAGATTATAACATAAACATAAATGGCGTGCGCCAACCGGTGTACAGTAGTTTGTACAACAACCTCAGCTTGTCTTTAATAGGTTGTCATGTCTAATTTCAGATTTGAATGAAACTTGTGCAGACCTGCTTTCGAGTCTTTCCACAGATTCATAATTGGATGATTATGCTTTGTAATTGTGCACAACAATTAGAAGGTTCCAGGAAAAGTACATAAAAAAAAAATATGCCTTTTCTTTTAATTCAATTTACAATGGCCATGTCTTGTTTATTCTAAAAGAATAATTACTGGAAGTAAAACGCCTGATCATTAGGCTCAAAATTGTGAGTTATAATTTGGTAATAAATAGACATATTTGGACATCTACAATGTTCAGACCAACATCATAATTAGAGAGTGATTTGGGTTTTTTTCTGTAGAAGTAGCCGTTAATAGTGAGATTAGTTGCTGCGTTACTCTGTCTTGTTTGGAGACGAGCCAGCTGCCTCCTCACCTGAGTTGACCTGTGTGCTTGTTACTCTGCTGCTTAAAGGCTTTGGTGGTGCAGGAGACGGGTCTGCCTGTATCTCTCGGCTTTAAAGGAGGAGATGAATGAAACGAGTGGTGTCATGCTGTAACTGTAGCTTCTTCCATTATCATAATCCATCCACTTCATTATTTAATGTTTTATAGTAGCGAGTATTTAGAATCCTCTTGCACATTTAATGCACGTTTTGTTCTTTGTTTTTCAATAAAAGTAAACACTGTGGCTTGTAGGTACTGGGATTCAATATCTAAAATAGGAAGCAGCATATTAAGCGTTTCCTGTTTATTTTTTCTTTTCTCTTTTTTAAAATAATAATAATAACCTGCAGTTATTTTCTGCTTCATACAACTTAAAGCATCCCTCACCTAGATGGTAGATTCCTCAAAAAAAGTCTCTTAATTTTTCTGCTATGATTGCACCTCACTCCTCTTTTTGCCACAGACTAAAATCGTCATGTGTCAAATTTCAATCACCAACCTGCCTGAATAATCAGCGCACGCTAACTCAGCCAAATCAAACTCTGTTTCTCTAATTATGCAGATGTTTTCCTCTGCAGAGCTAAAAAACCTTTTTATTTACTTGATAACTTGCTGCTGAGAACATTTATTGTACGTGTGAAAGGCTCTGAGTGTAATCTGTGCTACGTGACAACAAGCCGGAATGTTGATCCTGCGATAAAGAGAAACTAATATGAAGAAAAAAGCCCTTCAGGCGTTCTCCTGCTCTGCCAGACCTGTTCTACTTATTTCCTTTCCTTTGTAATGTAGAAGAATCTGTCAAGCTTCTGCTGCATGCTCCTGCTTTAATTTAATAATCAATTTATTTTTTTATTTTTTTTTTAAGTAGATTCCTTATTTTGTTAAGTTTAAATGGTATAATTCTTCAATTTAACTCTTTAAAGGTTTTTTGTACTCTTCCTGTAGCTCTCTTTTAACTTCCTGCTGGGGAAACAAAGCTAATGAGAAACTTCTTACAGATTTTACTTTTTAACTTGCTGTAGAATTATTTTCCTGCTATTTGTAGCATTGAAGTCTTTAAATCCCTGAGATACTTTGAATATTTTATAGTACAACACCCTTCACAATTAATAGCACCTCTGGTAGAGATCTGTACTAGTGTAAAATAAATTAAATAAAATTGAGAAGATATTTATTTGAAATACTTTGCTGTGAATGGTGTCAAAATAAACTGAGTTCTTTATTCAGCCTTCAAACACCATTTGTTACTTGAATGAGATGTTCATTTATCTTTCCCATTTTGAAGATTGGATAACTATTTATCTATTTACACTGCCTTTGGGAGTTGCTATCTATTGACATTTTGTTGTGTTGTTTTGCACAATGACAATAAATAAATTCTAATTTTATTTCACTTTATATTTATTGCCCCAGGGAAACAACAAGTCACAATTTTTACAAATTCAAAGGTTTCTCAACACTCTGGTTAGCTTTAAATTAGATTTAAAGTACCAAAATGCTTCAGATTCATTCATTTATTAGGAATTGTTAGGTGCTTCTCTGGTTGTGGCAGTATCTTAAGTTTGTGAAAACAGTTTCATATTGTACTGTAATCCAAGATTAATTTATTTTACTGCTTTTAACTAATCTCTACCAGTGGTGCAAAAAAGTGTACTTTGTTTAGCAGGCTAAAACTTGTAAACCTCTGCTATCCTCTGTTTAAACCGTTCTGTTCTCGCTGTGTTTTTAGATGCAGATATAAAGCGCAGTGTAAGCTCCAGTGGCAGGTCCTTCCTGAGCTCAGAATCCATGTAAGTTACATCTGTATGCATTAACTCAGTCTTTTTGTTCCAGTATTTTTTTTAATTTTGGTACTATTTGATCTTTCTAATTATTTTTATTCTCTGCAATGTTTTTGTATTTCGGAAGTTTAAATCTCTCAGAAAAGGTAAACTGGTACAATGAAACCAGAGAAACCCCCTGATCTATCCTCCAGAGACATTTTCAGGAACTTCCATTTTATATCAGTTTACACCTTTCTGCACCGTTAACCAGACTCAGGGTTTTGTTGGGCTTCTGTTGATTAGCAGAGAACAGGTGTGGCTAAAGCAATTTTTTTTTCTTTTTAAGCAGTATTTATATGTTGTTCCTCTTGTTTTTCTTTAGCTCTCCCTCCTTCCTCCAGTCTAACTCAGCTGAGTCGGTGGCGATGGGTTTGCTCAGGCAGTTCGAGGGCATGCAGCTTCCTGCAGCTTCAGAGCTCGACTGGCTGGTTCCAGAGCACGATGCTCCACAGAAGGTGCAACATCTCATTTTAATCTGAACTAAAACATGATGGTCACTCGTACAATATTTATAGGTTTTGTGTTTTGCTAACATGTTCTGAAAAGCAGTGGAGCATATCTAAGCGTTACTCTTTTCTCCTACCAGCTGCTGCCTATTCCCGACTCTCTGCCCATCTCTCCTGATGACGGAGAGCACGCAGATATCTACAAGTTGAGGATTCGAGTTCGAGGCAACCTTGAGTGGGCGCCGCCGAGACCACAAATCATCTTCAACTTTCATCCTGCACCAAAGTCCGTAAACATAAGTTCTTCCTCATTTTGCTGCCTTTTTAAATATGTTGTTTTAATCGTCATTTACTGAAAAGCTTTTCATAAAATTTATTGACTTGGTTGCCGCACGTGGGGCTTCATTTTCTCAGAGCTACCTGCCAAATAAGACTGTAACAAACATTGGGGATTTATTTAAAATAGTTGAAATTTAAACTTTTAACATGAGATAAAGTCAAGCACTAACAAGCAAATATTTTTAGTTATGCCATATTGTGAACCAGCCTTCTTTGTGTTCACATTTAAAGATATTTCTAAAAATTATTAGAAAATTGATTGTAGATGTCAGTTTGCATAAGATCACTGCAATCTAAATAGCCAAATTGTTTGGTGTTTTGTTTCATTTAAGGAGGAAGATCATTGTTGCCAAGCAGAACTACCGCTGTGCTGGATGTGGCACCAGAATTGACCCAGGTATGATCTGCAGTCACAGTAATGCTAATGCACAACTGGAAATATAGTGCAAGATGGTTTTAAATAGGGTTTTACCTTTCTGACTTTTCCAACACATTAAGACATCAAATATCTACTGCTAAGTTCTGCTTAATAGACTGACTGATACTTCATTTATAGTCTGTTTCTGTTTTTCTTTTTTTCTTCTTCACGTTTCTTTGAAAAATGTGAAGCTATTAAATTTGCTTTTAATAGCTTCATTCATCATTTCAATTATATGAATGATGAAAGAGTATCAAAGTACTCTTTGATACTAAAAATACTCTTTTTGTTTTTTCATTATAGTTACAGTTGTCAGTTTATTTGTCACCTGTTTGAGCCAATCAAACTGATCAGACTCCCATTTTTTTTGTCTTAATTGGTCAAATTTATACAAAAAGTGACAATTAGATGTTTTTGTTTTTGTTTGAATACGTCTTCTCTCCTCCTGTTGCGTTTCTGCTGGCTGCCCTCACCTCAGACTACATCAAGCGACTGCGATACTGCGAGTACCTCGGCCGCTACTTCTGCCAGTGCTGCCACGAGAACGCCCAGGCGATCGTTCCCGGCCGAGTTCTCAGAAAGTGGGACTTCAGCAAGTACTACGTCAGCAACTTTGCCCGAGACCTGTTGAGCAAGATTTCAGGAGACCCTCTGTTCAACCCGAGTGACATCAACAATGGCTTGTACAAGAAGATCAAGTCTCTGGAGTCTGTCAGGGTGAGTTCAGAGGCGGCAACATTTTCCATAATGATGTTTACGAAGATTCACGGGTTGCATCCAGCTAAAGGAGACATTTCTTCCCCTCACAAACATCCCAGAGGGAGGAATATCAAGTCCTTAAAGAGTGAAATAACAAACTTGTGACCTGCTGGATTTTGAGTAATGAGTTGGAATGAATAGAGACATTCAGCATTTATCAGCTGCACGTAAAATTGTGCTAAAGACGTCTCTTAGTGCTGCTTCAGTGGCACACAGCATTACAGAGCTGCAGTGTGAGTAAAGAAATAGCCAGAAACAGGATTTTAATGTCTCTCACGCAGCTCAATGGAAAACGGATTCTTCCTAAAGAACGTTTTTTTTTGTTTTTTTTATACCACTAACAATATCTAAGGTTTACGCTATTGTGTTTTTACCTCCAAGTAAATTTATTCTCCAGTGAGGCAACCTATACTTCTCAGCACTAAAGTTAATGCCTAATAATTAAAAATAAATGACCCCAAAATATAAAGAAAAGCTCAAAACATATTCAATAAATAAATTGATAACATGTAAGTGTTGAAAATCTGTTTTTGTAGCTGTTTCTATATATTTTTTTCATCATTAGGATATAGACTTCGCTGTTAACGTTTAGTTAAAGTTAAACCTCATTAATCAGGTGACTAGATCACTTGACTCTTTCAGGGTTTTCTCTGAGAGATGAACCGATTGAAGGAAAGCATGATGATGTTTAGACTCCCAGGAGCCATAAAAAAACTTTACTGAAGTTTTTTTATGGTAATATTTTTATGAGTAGTTTGAGGCTTTTTGGACATATTTCAAAGTTTTGCTGCTTTTCTTTTTTTTTTTTTTTTTTACTCTATTTTGGACCTGCCCAGATAATTTATTATTTGCTGAAGTCTTACCCCTTGTTTAAAAGGAGCAGCCAATGTGTCTCTGTGAAAAATGACCTTTTTTAAAATGGCTTCTTATAACTTTTCTGCTTCCTCTGATTTCAGTTTTAGCTGTTTTCACATTTGTAATGGTGTAAATGGCTAAATTTGAGTCTTCCTCCTTTAGTAATAGCATCCATACTGAAGAGTGTTGTGGATAACATGCGCTTGTAGCACTTACTGAATGGAAAAGGGTTGGATTTCAGCAGTGCTGTAGACCAGAAGCTCCTTAAAACTGTTTAATTCTATTTATGTAGTATTTTGTTTTCTATTGAATACTTGAATAACTTCTCTTTTTTTCTTCAGGTTTTAAGAGTGCAACTTTTTCACATGAAAAATCTCTTCAAGACGTGTCGCTTTGCCAGAGGGTAAGTCTCTCTGTTCACATTAACCAAAGCCTGTTTGGGATGGAAAAAGCTCCTGGACTGGAGAACATCACCCGTTTGCTTCTGGGTCTTCCTCTCAGGGTTCTGGACCAGTTCGACAGCGTGCCAGGTCACCTGACCGAGGACCTTCACCTTTTCTCGCTCAACGATCTCACTGCTGTTCGCAACGGAGAACTGGCTCCTCGGTTGAAAGAGCTGCTTAAGCTTGGGACCATGCATGTAGCTGGTTGCGTGGTAAGGCGGCTGCTATGGCAACTGGTTGACTTCATATTTGTGCTGCAGTTATTGATTATTATAGTTATCGCTTCTCCTGATATTAACTGGATAAAAGTATAAATTGGCACATTCTGCAGATTTTTCAATTAAACACTTAAGCCTTTTTGACACAGTATAACAAATATTTTAAAGGAGGAATTTATTTTTTAATTTCCATCTTTCAAGTGGAAAAAAATGCAATAACACAGCATTGCTTGAGTGTATACTCGATCATTTGCAGTATTAAGGCGTTAAGGAAAGCCTTTTCTGCTTGCCTTAACATCAATACATTGTATGGTTGAATATTATTTAAATTAACTGATTAATAATTTGATTTTTTTTTTACAGAATTTAAATCATGTTAAACTAAAACTATGCTACTGTAATAGTTCTGGGTTGAACATGTTTACAGAAGTAGTGTTGGCAAAATGTTTCTATTTTTTGTACAGTTTCAGTTTAATTACTGCTCTGAGTGTGTTCTTTTAGCATAATGGACTTCTTATGAGCCTGCATACTTCAGCTTAATGATTAATCGATTACTAAATTAGTTGACAATTACTTCAATAATCACTTCTTCACTATTAACCCGATTAATCGTTTCAGCCTTACTTCACATTGTCAGGTACTTCTCCCAGTTGTTTTTAATCATTTTTGCTTTCGCTCTCCCTCAGTTGTGTCAGGCGAAGGGCTTTGTCTGCGAGTTCTGCAACAACGACAAAGACATCATCTTCCCCTTCCAGCTCAGCAAGTGCCAGCGCTGCGAAGGTGAGCCCTCAAGACCCCAGTCCTCCCGCATTTCCTTTCAACTAAATTGGAGAGACTGGAAGATCCTGACCTCCCGTAGACTGGCGAGAGCACTTTCCAGAGACAGGAAAGAAGGGGAGGGCGGAGAGGAGCTGGGGGTAGATCAGGAGGTGAACATCGGAGAGCAGCAGGATGGAGGAAATAAACAGGAGGAGGATTCCAGGGATTCATCTGCGAGAGAGGGAACGCTTCAGCATTTTAGTTCTGTGAAGATGGTTAACAGAGTTCCCTGGATTATAGGAAGTGAGAAGCAACAGGAGAAGATAGGGAGAGTTGAAAAGGAGAGGAAGGAAGAGCTTGAGAACAAGGGAAGTGAAGATGAACATGCAAGAAGAGAAAAAGAGAGTTTGTTGAAGGCTCTACGAGTAAAGAGATTAAAGCAAGACAGAAGTGATAGTGAAAAGTGCAGCAGCCTTGAGAGTTTGGATGAAGCAGGACAGGAGGGGAAAGGGCGCAGGGGTAATCGAGTAAAGAGTTTCTCAAAAAGAGACGATGAGAATGAACAGGAAATGGAATCGAAAGAGGAAGAAGGAAATGAAGAGTGCATAAAAAGATCACTGGTAAAAATAGAGGAGGAAGAGAAAGCTCAGAAAGACACAAATTCAATTAAAACTGAAAATTTTTCCGTCTTCAAACTACTGAAACAACATCAGCTAGCAAGTGTTTTTTCCAAACACAAAAGCAAGGAGGAGAAGGAAGGAGAGAGCGGCGAAAGTGACGTGGTAGTAAATACGGAGGTGGTGAAGGAAGAGCGAGAGGGTACAGCAGATGCAGCCGAGACAAAATGGAGAAATCGAAAAACCCGCAAAGCCAGGAGATTAACTAAAGGCAGGAAGAGCAGGGTGAGTGGAGGGGAGGATGGAGCGTCGACAGAGGAGAACAGAAAGACTGAGGGTGGAGATGAAGGAGTTGGAGGTCAAGAGTAGATGCTGAGGAATGTTTCTTTATCTGGAAAGATTAATAAAGCCTGTTTCTTGAAATTAGAGAGGACTATTTTGTTATAACTGCCAGGTAAAAGTACGAGTCGTATGCAAAACAGTTTTAAGACTTGTTCTATTTTTATCTCTTGTTTTATTGTTTTTTCTTTTTTAATAGTCAATTTAGAGACTTGAGGTTTTGACTGTTTTTTCTAGATAGAGCAATATCCTTGTCAAAATCTGTTCAATTCAAAGCAATGTCCTGCTGTATGTTTATTTGGAGAAAATGGGTTTAAAACTAGGGATGTCCTGATTAAGATTTTTCTTATTTAAAAAATGTGAATCTGAGTCGATAAAGCCAAAACAGAGTACCAGTTTGCTGTTTTCTGAAAACCAATTCCATGTGTGTTTTGACTCAGCAGCATTACAGTGCAGTAAATGCCACACAATTACAATGTTGCATTGTCTGAATTACTGTAAATGTGTAGCATTTAACTCGCAACATATCTTTGCCATTTACTTCCAATCATTTATCTGACTTGACACAGCTGCTGTGTCAATCATATTGCAAAATTGTATTTTTATCCTTAACAGCTTGAGCCAATTAACTAATGCTTCACTAACAGCCATCATAATTGTTTTCTGTTTTGCTACGGAAATTAACTCTGTGTAGACGAGACCTGTGGGTAGAGTGTCATGTCGGTGGCAGGATATCGTAATAGAAACACTAAGTTGTCCTGAGTGGTTCGCCCAGGGTGCCAAACAGGCTAGGACTACATCTGTGCACATGTGTGCCACTGTTACAGAAGTGATGCAGCTGTGCACATCGGCATGCTAGCTGCTTGAAACCGATGGCTCAAAGATTAGTTGTTTTTTTGTTTTTTCACAGATAGTCAATTCTTAATGTGCCTTAATGGCACTGTTTAGCTCTGTTAATTGCACACCCTTGATCCCAATACACATGCACTATGCAGTATGGGATTGTATCAGGAGTTTCTGTCCTGTCTTTATAGACTTGTCAGTGTTTAATTTTGAACAAAATCCCTATAATTTCCTCACTTTTAGACCCACTTAATATGTACATGTCAGTATGTTAGATTAGATTTGTTAAATTGACTGACAGTCGATAATTGATTGAATTGGGACATCCCTAGCCTCTTTATTAGTAACTTTTTAAAGTATTGTCATTTGTTGAATCCACTCTAAAGGTGTATAAAACTGTAATTTGGTGTTATGGGACAGTGGGTGGAGCTGTAGCTTGAGCATCATTGTCTTTTGGAAATATTCTCAACCATTTTAGACATCTCTCACTGTCTAAAATCGCAACTTCTTGTGTGGGAGTCTTTACCTTTTCTTCATTTACTGTTTTGAGTTCCTGGTGTTACTGGCCTGGTGTTGGTTTTGGCTCTTCTGGTTGCACAGCTGGTGGTGGGTAAATATTTTGCCAGATGGTGGTGAACATTTTAGTCTTGGTTCCAGAAGGTATAGCTGTCATAATTTCTTCTCTTTAGCTTTGAATGGCTGCCTTCATTAGAAAAATAATGCTGCTAAATGACGTCACAGAAGATGTGCGTCCCCTCTATCGTGTTTACAGTTTTAAACTCCTTTTGGTTCTGAATTTCAAAATGGACTCCTGTCAGAGTTGGTTTCTACTTATGTTTTTCTGCCTGAGCAAGTAGAGGATTTTAGTTTAATCACTTACATTGTTCTCTATTTGATTTTCTTTATCTGCTAGTTTTTGGTTTGCTGTTAGAGTTCATCTGTGATGTTAAAGAGTTTATTTATGCCTTGTACAGTTGTGGCTTTTTATTTATTTATTTTTTTATCTTTATTTCAACATGAAATAAACATGTTTTAAATTCACTTTGAGTTTCATCTCATGAATCCATCATCTTAGACATGTTGTTTATCACGTCTCGTATGAGGGCAAATGAAATTAAGTGCTGCACAGGTTGAAACTTCTTTCACTGCTAATGAGTATCAGGACGAGTCTATGCAGGTTTAATGTTGAAGCTCTCAGGGCATGAACTGCTTCCTCCCCTCTGCCTCCCTGCCTTTCACCTCTGTGCCTTTTATACTCCCGTCCTCCCTCAGCTCTGTTTCTGATTGGCTACTTTTTTTCTTGTGCAACTTACTTTATGGTGTGCAAACTGGTTGAACCTGTTTGCGGCTGACTTTTGCTTGCAGTCTGGCATGCGATTGTCTTTTTGCCTACTAATGTTCCTGTGTTCCTCCTCCCCTTTCAGAGTGCCACGCCTGTTATCATCAGAGCTGCTACAGGACAGGTAAAGACTGCCCCCGGTGTAGGCGGCTGGCGGAGCGCCGGGAGAGGATGGCGCGCAGAAACATGGAGGAGCAAGAGGACGAAGGAGGGGGGACTTAGTCCTGGCAACACGGTGACCTCAGGAAAGAAGAAGAAGAAGTGGAGGACAAATCGACGATGATTGTAGTCTCTGACCTTCTCCCCGTCTTTAGCTCATTCCTCTCAGATCACCAGAGAAAGCTGTTTTTGACTAGATCGCCACGTATGGAAGTGCAGTTTTGAGATGAATGTTTTCTACAAGCCCCTTCAAGATATGCACTTTATTTTTATTAATGCTTGAAAAGTATATCGATTATTATGCAAATTTAATTTAATTTTCTCCACAATGTGGAAAACAAAACAACTAATAAGGCATTCTTTAGAATTGACACATTGAAGATTTAATTTCTTAAACCTAACAAGCTAACAATTCAGCCTTTACTCCTCAAAAATCTGTTGAGTTTAATTGTTTTGATTAAAATTGATTTTAAGTTTATTATATTTGTGTAACTCTTCTCCTCCTTACCAGCTTTCCTCAACAGTGCTGAATCATTCCTGTACAAATAGACCAGCTCTGCATGAGAGATCAAACTTGCGGCCTTGCACAATTACTTGACGCTAATAATTTTGCAGTTTTATGTGCAACACGAGCCAAAGACCATCTTTAACTTTCAGCACTTGTGTGTTGTGATATTTGTCGTGAAATGTAACCAATTTGTCAACAAAATAAGAGTATTTAATTTAGCCTGAGGCTTCTCCCTCTTTACACATACTGGTAAGATGCTTATTTTATTAGTTTGACGTTTTGTTTTGTTGACACCTAACATGGTGGGATAAATTTCTTTGTGAGAATAACACTGGAAGTTTAAAAATTCATGACTTTTAAGATTTGACGAATAATAATAGTTTAAATGGTCCTTTCAGGCGGAGTTTTATTTTGAATGTTAAGAAAATATTTACCATGTATTTTTCTATTTTTTGAGCCTTATGTTTTGTGTTTTATGCTGTTTTAGACTCTTCCTTTGTGACCAATGAGCATGTAATGGAAACAATGGTGGAGTCTCTCAGCAAAGCTGAATTTGCAGGAACAGGAGTTGTTTCAAACGTTATCGGTAAAACTGGAAATGATCAGTTGTCCTGCTGCTCGGGGTGTGCGTGTGGGTGAGTGTGTGTGTGTGTGTGTGTGGTGGACTTTGAATGAGTGCTGGTGTGCATATCTACCTGCTGCCTTTGCTGATTTCTATTGTTGCAGCTTTTGAGATAGTCGCGTGTTTGGTTCTTTGCACTGATCCGGTGTGTTCTGGTGGAGTTTGGATGCAATTCTGCTAATGTTCGTTTTAAGAACATAAACTTTGAGCTTGAAATGTTACTGACTAATGATGCCTGAAGCGGTTTTGATCTAATGTTCTAATAACTTAATTCATCATTTTCAAAAGTTAAACTGTTTTTACTCAAGTTTTAGCGAATTGGCTTACTGCATTAGAGGTGAGGTTTAAAATTATCGTCACATTCATGTTTGAGGGTTGTGTGACTTTTTTTTCTTTTTTTTACATGTGTTATCTAAAGAAATGAGATTAGGTGAAAAATTACATTTTAGACTTTTTAGAAATGTTTTTTGCACTTATAACGATTAGATTTTCATATTTTTCATTTGTGGACCAGTATAAATTTGCAGACATTTATGTTATATTTATTCTTGAGGTTTCAAATAGCTAATTTGTTATAAATTAGATAAGCAAAAATAGTCTTAACTAGATAATTAGTACATCTAGTTAGTCTCATTACTAACAGCTAATCTCTTCAAAATGGATCCATTCATTATTTATGCACTTGATTTTTCTTCTTCTTACTAAAGAAACATTTCAGTTTAAAGCTTTTGAACAAAGTATCCGCCCAGCTCCTCTGATCAGCTTTGTCTTGGACCTGCCTTTGTTAAGGAGGAGTGAAGAGGTTTAAAGTGCACTACAGAGTTAAAAACTTTTATTAAAAATGTTAATTGTTGTTCTTGATTTGCTTTGAGTATGTAATGATGTTCACAATAAATGACTGGCAAGACTGTTAAACATGGGTGTCACTCTGTGTTCTTTGAAGCTTAAAATGTTTTCAGGTTATGTTTAGCTAATGCTTTTTATTACATTTAAGCTCCTCCAGATTTTAGAGTTTCAACTGATATCTTAGATTTTTTTTTTCTGCATATAAAACGTGTAAAGTACAAAAATGCAAGACTGGGTTAAATGTTAGAGAATAAATAGTGGCTATTAAGTTTTAATATGTCAGATTGCTTAGCTTTTTCTGACTGAAGTACTTTAATAATCATTTTAACATTAAAATTAACTGGAATTTTATTCTTATGACTTCCCAGCTCTCCATGGCAACATACCTGTTTGGTTTTTTTTAAGATCCATTTAACCCAGAGCTGCTTCATCAGTGTGATTGAGAGTCATCCTTTACATTTTATTTATCATGATTAACAATTATCAGCACATTTTGTAGACACTGGTGCCATCTAGTGGTGGCAGTGTGACTTTGAAATATACTTTTATTTATTACAAGCATTATGGAATCAATTTATACGTTTTAACATACATTTTTACAAACTTCTAATTCAAACATAACATGATCTTTTTTTAAAATCCAGTTTTACATTAGAGCAGTCTCTTGTGTGTTGACTGAAGTCATCTGAATTATACAAAATGTGTGCGCTCATGTTGCAGGTTTTTATAGCCATAAACAAGCTAGATAAAGGTCAGAGATAAGAGGGTGGCCACTAGATGTCTCTTCTGTCCCGGAGTCAGAAACCAGATGACTCCAGAGTCAGATATGGCTCTTAAAACCAGGAGGTGCTTGTCTGTGTTTTGCTTCTTTGTTAATCTTCATAGCATGAACTGCATCAACCTAGTGGCAGCATGTTGGAGCAGCTCTGATTTGTACTTTTTGTATGCTAAATATATATTTTTTTTTAGCTTCAAACTATTTCCATTACATTTTTAAATGGGCTATAAATCTTCATTTTCCATATTTATCGAAAGGGCTCACTCTGCTAGTCCATTTTCTTCTTTGAAAAAGTTAAATTACTTATACATTTTAACTTAATTTCCTCAGTTTTCAAAGCTTTTTGGTATTTCCAGATAAAGTGTATGCTGTAGCAGCTGTTACGAACTACTGTGAAATGTGGTTCTTTGAGCTGAAAAGGGTTGCTGACCCCTGACTTAGACAACAAAGACAGGTAGTCAAAACAAGCAGCCATAAACATTTTCACTGGTATAGACAGTTACTGACTGCTATGCTGAATACAGTCAGTAAGGTGAGACCAGAACCCTCACAACAAAACCTAAACAGAAGCGGAGCTAGAAGACAGGAGAGGAACACGACTGTGTTACAAATCAGTGCAGGGTCTCTGCTTTCTTCACCACTGCTATGCATTCACTTCATCTTATGAGAGCATTTTCACCTCTAAATTCACCGATTTATGACAAAATGTCAGTATGGAACAACAGTCAATGTTTTGCAGATGGTTTTATATTAGGCAATTTTCTTGCTGCAGCTGTTGTGAAATATGCTGATTATTTCTACAACTCAGACATATGTTTTCACTGAGTTTAACTTTATAAGATCATTGCTTTAAAACAAAAACAAACAAAAACACTTTTCTAATCTTGTAATATATTACTTTTAATGGCTTACAAACAAAATCTGCATTGGTGCAAAAAAACTCAGGAAAATGAACAAGAATAAAATCTATTTTATTATTTCTTCACATAAAGTATTATAATCCTTTTGATACTATGTGTAGAATCATGAAAATCTGTTGTAAAATTTTTCACCACTCTACATAGAATCTACCTGAAGAGAAGCTTAATTGAATGTAACTGAGTTTAAATAAAGTTAACCTCTATTTGATTTGGTTTTATGGAAATAAGCAGATTTAATAGAAATAAAAACATTAAACTCTTGGTGTTTTTATCCCTTCAGATGTAACTTATGCAGCATATGTATTATTCCAGATCCAGATACCCGTAATGGTGATGAAGCTTGCAATAATGAAGACTATGTACAAGTAAAACAGCAGACGGTCGATTACTATTCCAATCATTTGCCATTCTTCTGCGGTTTTGGACCCCTGGAAGTGTTTGTCCACCTGGAGACGGATGGCTGTGAGATCTCTGGTTATCTTCTTCAGCTCCTGCAGAGCCGGCTCTGGGGGAGCAGCAGGAGGGGTGGGGGCCTTCGCTGGATGTGGTTCCTTTAAGATGCTCTGGTTTCCTGAGATGGTGACGGAGTTTGTGTTTGCTGTTGAATCTGAGGAAACAAGAGGATTTCTGATGGCTTTAAGCCATTTTTGATACATGCAATTGAAAACAGAACATCCATTTTTTTTAAAGTCTGGCCGTAAAATTTATCTACAGGCAAAGAAAAGTTTATTTTTAAAATTTTTCAGGAAGAAAAACTCTTGTCTTCTGATTCTGTTTTTCCTTTTATGTGTGTATTGTTTGGTTTAAAGCCTTTTCTAAATTCGTTTTTGATTTCTGTAATACATATTTATTGTGATGAAAGAAGGTCGCTTTTGGTTGCACTTTTTAAAATTTGCTTTCTGTACTGAAAACAGCTAAATACATTTGAGACATAAAAAGTGTTGAAACTTTATCCGGTGGTTAATTATTCAATTATTTTGAATTATTATTTCAAAAATAATTGTGAGTTTCATTTCTATTCAGAAGGTCTTTGTCTTTTCTCTTTTCTGTAGCCTTTGCCTGGTGCTTCACATACAATTACAATTATTACTATTATAACATAGTGTTATAATATACTAAATGAAGTTTGAAATTTTACATATATATATTTAAAACTTCAAATGCTCTTTGTTGCAGATATGAAACTTGCATTTAATCTACTACTTAGAATTTCTTCAAATCCTAAACTTCACTTAGCCAACCAATATGGCGTTTGCTGTGTTTCTTATTTATTTCACAAGATACTTTACCTTTGTAAGATGGGTTGAGGCAGACTGTAACTCTGTTGCTCTTCCTTGGAGGGATGCAAACAACAACGGCGAGATAATGCAGCACCAGTACTCTCAGCCAGTGAGGCACAGCACTGTACTGGCTGGAGCTGAACTGGATGTTGGTGATGAAGACCGTCTCCAGGAGACTGGCCACCATTAGAGCCAGGCTGATGGAGAAGAACACGTCTGTAGGAAACATCAGAGCAATTAAGACTGACACAAGTTATTAAATCAGACTCTATATATCCTCAATGAGGAGAATGTTCGTTAAATATATTTTGCTGGAGGATTTATTTGTGAGTGAGAAACCTGATCAGAAAACAAAGTTTACATAATAACCAGATAAACCTGCTGCTCTTTTCCTCATAGACAGCAGGTTGACTTGATTTTAGAGGTGTGTCTGTCACACACAGAGAGCACAGCCCAAGTTAAGCAAAGACTCATTTCTGTTGAGGCCAGAACGTCCTTAGAAGATCTGGTATTTAAAGTCAATAAACACGATGCCTGTGCTAGCACTGCTATTGATGAGGTGTGTTGTTCAGCACAAATATGGATGAAGTGTGAGGCTGAGCCAACACAGACTGAACATTTAGGCTGAAGGAGAAACTTTATCTAGTTACAGAAACAATCATATGCTATTGATTGAAGACTTGCTGTTTTGTGCCTCCGTTTGTGATTGTTAATCTCACCTCTTTAGTACTTTTTTTCACTGGAGTTTTCTTATACTGTTGTGTAGATTTTGAATATACTTCAGCCTCTATTTCTGTCAAATATCATTAAATGTATTTGCAGCTGTAACTGACGTGCACCTTTTGGAGTGACAATTTAGCTGTAAATGTACCAAATCTAAGGTGTCTCTTACTGATCAGGGGCGTCCTGTCTCCTGTGACTGGCAGCAAGTCATTCATGATGAGCAGGAAGACGGTGTAGCCGAGAATGAGGGTCATCTTGAAAGAGGATCTGTCCACACTCTGAGGAGGCAGCAGGAAGCTGAAGAGGTCCAAAGTGATGAGAAAGCAACTGGGGACCACCAGGTTGACCACATAAAGGATTGGTCTGCGGCGCAGGATCAGCTGCAGATGATACACAGGAAGGACACTGCGATAGTATATAGTATAGTACAGCATACTGTACTATACTATAAAGTCCTTCACCATAGTACACTACACTATATCATACCACACTACACTGTGCTCATCTATACTATACGGCTCTGTACTTTACCACACTATGTTACATTTTACTAAACTTTATTCATTATGCTATACTATATATTGACCATACTGCACTGCACAATGCTATGCAATACTACACTATACTATACTATGCTATGGTGTGCTATTCCATGTTATACTATGCACACTATGTTATAATATACTAAATTATACTATGCTCTACTGTACTAATGTGTTACTCTATTCAACACAGCGCTATTCTGTTATGCTATACTATAGTTTACTATAATATGCTATACTATACCACAGTATGCTATGCCACACTATGCCATAATATGCTAAACTATGCTGTGTTATACTATGCTGAACTTTACTGTAACATACTATACTATACCAGGCCATCACATAATGTGCATAATAATATCTTATGCTAGACAATTTAATATTTTGCTTTGCTGTAATTCTGAGTCTGTCAATTTCTTTCCTCAAAGAAAAATCATTTCCATAGAAAGCTAAAATTAAAGCAGAATCTGTTTTAGTAAGACATTTGTCCCTGTTTTAAATAAGTGTTTCTTGTAACAGGGAGGTGGATGCTGATTCTGAAACTACTGTACCTGTAGTTTTGATATGCATAAATTTTTATAGAAAAAGGAAAAGTATAATAGTAAAAACTAAGCGCACCTGAAACTTGACCTCAGAGTATCTTCCTACATCTAGCTCCAGTTCGGATGGGACCACTTTTATGTCGGAGAGTTCCCACTCTCCGTTTGTCTCCAGCACAGCTTTGGATGCTTTCAGAATCTCTTCTCCTGTCTTGCCAGGAAGCATCTGTATTTCCGAAGCTTGACAAACATTCATTTTCAGAGCTCAGCAGTCAGTCAATAACCATTGAAAGTGAAACACTTTGCTACTGCACACTTACAATGTAAATGTATAATATTTCATAGGTAAAAACTTGCTTTAAGATCTAAATATAACAAGGAAGCACTGTAGAGTTCAGATATTATTCTTTTGTAATGGAAATGTTGTTTAGTTGTCTCACCAAAGTGTAAATATGATCCAAACGTCAGCAAGCAATTTTGGATATCAAATGGAAAGTTGTAGATTTCCAGCTTGCAGGAGCTGACCACTCTAATGGGTTTATCATCATAAACATGACCTGTGTTGTTTAAGTAAACGTAGGGAGTTTGAGGAGATTTGTTCTCATCCATACTGAAATAAAAAGGAAAAGCAAGACAAAATAAATTCAGTTTTGTTCCTTGCTGTTCTAAAAACATTTTGATTATAACTTCCGTTAAAACACTAAGTTACTGTGAAATAAAGTTGTTAAATAATACTTCTTTAATATTTCTAATAGAAACTCCACCAAAGAATGAAAATAGATTAGACCTACAACTCTGAGATGTGAATATCTGGAACCCAAAGCTTTTCCCGAAGCACAGAGACTCTTTCAGTTCCACATTTCTGCTCATCCCAGCTGAGTCCTGCTATTTCCCACTCCTATGTCATTATAAACACATTAAAAAGAAGTTCATTATCATTGCAACTGAAAATTAGATCAAATTTCACATTGTATATTTAACAAAAACATATTTATAGACAGAAATGTTGACATTCTACAGAAATGATCTTTGTTATCTTGAGCATTGTATCAATTAGTTCATTATTCTCTTACCAGAACTTGCCATATAAAAGTTGTCAGTGTTTGGGCTTTTTCATCCTAGAAATGAAATTTTTTTTTTAAATTACTGCAAGGCGATTATAAATATGACCACTGTTCAGTACTTTTGAATACATACAGAAAGCTAATTTAACCACAGACTCAAAAATACATATCCATAGGTAAATAAGTAGCTTAAATAACATAAGTTACTTCTAGGCCTGTGGCTCTTGTGTGGGTCTGCTCTGTCTTTTCAAAACCCCATGCATGTACAGCCCAGTTCTGCTGGAGATTTTCTCTCTTTAAGGAAGCTGATCTTTTTTTCTATGTCACCATATAAGTTAGCAACTCGACGTAATCAACCATCCACTCTCACCACATGCTGGCCCGTTTACGTTGTTGGGAAAAATTCTTTTTGATGAATGAATAGCTTAGACTCACCACTCCTAAAATCCCAACCACAGTGAAGCTGATTGTTATGTTGAGCGGCTCTGAGAAGCTTGCGACAGGTGGGATGAGGTTCCTACTGAATAACTGGTTGTCAAGCTCCTTAATCAGGGACTCGGGGGACGGACTGGTGCAGTTTAAAGCTGCTACACAACCTTTGAAAAAGAGACAGAAAATTAAAACATAATTTATAGCACATAAAATAAAATTCTATTTCCTACGTTATTTGCATGCACCTATTGAGAAAAGACTTAATGTAGAAATATTAAAACAAGACTAAATGTACACATCAAAAGATTGTCTTACCATAAAACAGAGTGAAAAAGACGAGGATTAGTGCAAAAGGTTTGATATTTGAAATCTTCATCATTTTCACACCAGGTTCCTTAGATTATGTTCTGTAGACTAGCTCATCGACCGGAGATGTCTCTGCTCTTGTCACATGATTTCATCCGTTATCATTACCGTCTCCAGAAGCTAATATTGACTTTTCAATTTGGGACACTGGTGTATGACTCAAGGCCTTTACTGCCTCGATAGTTGTAATAAGGGCTCTTACTTCTGTATTTGCATAAAGATAGTGTTTGGATTTACAACTGGTTCTTAAATCCTTTCTGGATACACTTCCGTGATATGAATCAACAACAAACTAATTCAAACTGCAAACTTCTTCCATTAAAGATAATGGACAATTTAAAAAATAATACCAAGACACAATAATAAATATACAACTATGCAATCATTCAGGTAAATATTATAGTGCACACATACAAAAAACATAACATAATTGAAGCTCTGACTTTTCATTTTATATTATTGTCGTATTTTATTTAAATGATGTTGATTAACAGCAAAAATTTATAAATAAATAATATCATTTATCTATGGCATATCCCTACATAGCATGCTGACATACATATACATGTGTTTGCTAAAATATGGATGATACATAAGAGTAAATAGGAAAAAAAGGTAACAGACAAGAACTTTGACAAAATAAACTTTAGAACAAATGTGAAATTGACTTCAATCACAATTTTCTGTTAATCAAAATGTATATATATTTTTTATAACTGCTAGACATATTATAACTTTAAAACACAAAATACAGACAGATTCAACAACAAACACAAACTCCATCACTATCTCAGGAAACCACAGTATCTTAAAATGCAAGTGTGGGTATATTTGTCTGCATAAATACACCTTACATCAGGTTATGATTATTTGACACATTTGATCCGTGTCCATTTAGGTCTGACTGATCCAGATGCACCACATGGTGATAATGACCATGGCGTAGCAGCTGATCAGAAGCAGGTAGATACGGAAGAGCAGGAAGTCGAGGACGTATCCTACGTGACACCACTGGTCCAGCAGCTCGCTCTCCTTCTGCACCGACAGAAGATGTGCGCGGAGGTCCTTCAGGTACTGACAGATCAGCTGCAGCTCGGGCAGAGAACCTGTGTCTATAACAGAGGAGACGGAACCCAGAGCAGTGCTATTTTTACCCTCAAAGTGAACAGTTTTGCACTTTGCAAATGTAAAAAGATTTGGACACCCTTCTTACAAAATAAAAATATATATTTCCTGATATTTTCAATTTAGTTTTTATTTATTTCTGAAAAACATAACGATTTATAAAAGGTATATAAAAAAATAAAATCAGATGTACATTCTAATTCCCTGCTTACCTCCATTGTAGGTTTGGTGCCTGTCGGCGGCTTGGCTGACTGGCTGGATGACCCACGCGCTTGTGCTGCCGTTTGAACTCTCAGGTTTATCTTCCCGTGTTTTAAGGGTGGGAGAAACACCTTCCGGCCACCGGTAGCAGATCATGGTTGCGATATATTTGAGGACAACGACTCTAACCCAGTTTGGAACCTCCTGATACTTCATGGAGCTGTGATGGAGGACATTGGTGATGATGACTGTCTCCAGGAGACTGATGACCATGAGAGCCAGACACACAGAGAAATAGATACCTGATGGAGATGAACACGTAACCCGTTAAAGCTGCAGTATGTAAAAATATGGCCTTTTCAAAAGGCAAAGAGCAAAAGGGTGAGCACAAGAGTGATTAACAGCACTAAAACCCTCCTCCTGGCTCTGATTGGTCACTTCTGACTGACTGGTGTATTTCTGCAGGTTCTGGGAGAAAGCAGAGGACCTCAACTTTTTCACAAATTATCTGTCTTATATTATACTCTCATATTGTCAAATTTGAGAATTACATAAAAACATTTTTTTACGAAAGTTACGTTCTGCAACTTTAACTATGATACAAAATCTTATAGCAGTTTGGCAACAAACTCTTTTTAACCAACACAGACCTTATTTTATAACAGTATGCCCTTAACACAATCTCTGACCTATAAGGGGCGTTCCATTAGCTGTGCTGGGCAGCAGGTCATTCATAATGAGCAGGAAAACGGTGTAACCCAGGATCAGGGTCATTTTGAAGGAGGCCCTGTCCACACTGTGGGGGGGCAGGTAGAAGGACAGAATGTCAATGAGCATGAGGAAGGAGCTCGGGATCAGCAGGTTGACCACGTAGAGCACCGGGCGCCGCCTTATGACCACCTAAAGGACAAGAGAAAAACAGTCAGCTTAAAGTGTGCTAATTTTAATTCATGCACATTTACACACCTGTGGTTTTGATTTATGCTGAATCCTAAAGGAAGTTCATGACTTTTTAGCTTTGAAGTCACATTTCCTACACCTGGATACTCTGCTGACATTTTGATTGTATGGAAGCACAATTGACTTGCTATCATTAAAATTGATACAGATTTTATGATACAAAATCTTAAAAAACAAAACAAAACAAAAAACTCAATTTTTTTTTTAAATGAACTACCTTTCTATTATTCTGAGTGTAAAAGACTGATAATCTATCTAAAGATAATCTATTGCTGGATATTGAACTGGTTCCCTCAATATCCAGCAATAGATATTGCTAGTAAAAATTGTTGCCTAGGAGCAACAATTTTTACTAGTATACTGTCGACATGCCAGATTTTCTAAGTCACTTACTTTCAATCCAATCTTGCAGTCAACAAACTACAGTTCCCGAGCAACAGCATTTGTACAATTAAATCTTGTAAAATCAGTAAAAATGAATTTCTCAAACCCAAAAGGTGATGATGTCCCACTCGTCGATCCCAAACTTCAGGATGGACGTGTCCCCCAGTATCTCCACCAGCTCCCACTCTCCACTGGCTTCCAGGTATTGCTTTGAGTTTTCTGACATCTCCCTAAAAGTCAGAGCTGGACTGACTCTCACGTCACGTACTGAGAACAAGAATTACCAGGCAGTGTGAGCGAGTGCAGCAATAAGAAGAATGTTGACATTGGCGCCCCGTTTTTTCTTTGTTTTTTTTGTTTAAACACCAAGAAAGTTTTCCTACTTGTATGCATGTAGGAGCCAAATGTGAATGTGCAGTTCTGCACATCAAAAGGAAAGCTGAAGATCTCCAGGTTGCAGGCTGAGACAAGCCGCAGCATCCTGTCCCAGCGAATGCGTCCTGTGTGGTTCACGTAGACGTAAGGACACGCCTGGGAAACATCATCATCCACACTTGGATGATGATTTAACAGCAGGGGACAATGAAGTAGATTAGGAGATGTATTTTCACGGAAAACATAACGTCTGTTTACTGCATGGCCCTAGTATTTATGCCTGTGTTTTTTATTTGTATGATGTGGATCTCATTATGGTGAACTTCTTTGATGCTCCAGAGTTTGCACAGCTCCTTATTATAAAGCATTAGATGAGAGGTGCAAATATTCAAGCGGTTTCTGCTGTGTTTTAGGAGAAACTCTCTGAGTTTGATCTGTGCAGCAGATCCAGGAGGGAACACCAGACATCCCACTCCTCTGGGGCTTCCTCCAGCTTATTCTGGGGGATCCCCAGACGTTCCCAACCAATGCAGGTCATGTATTCCCTCCAATCAAATTCTGATGATCTAATGATATTTTTTTTACCATTAGAGTATAACTCTAGGGTTTTAATTAGTCTCAGGGCTATTTGCAGCTCTAACTGGAGCCAGAGATGTAATTCCCTTTTCTCCATACTTGTCTGCACTCCCTTGTTATCACTCTGCTGCACTTCTGATTAACCACCAATTGATGTGCGTTTTGGCTTTTTTAAATACAGGTTTTCTCAAGTAACAGTAGCAGGAATAGATCCACCACATTTTGAAATGCAAAATTCACTGTCAGGAAGCAAACAAGGGAGCTACCCTGCTGCCCTGCATGCATGACAAATACAGCACATTCAACATTTGCTTCATTTGTAGATATCACAGAGAAAATACATCCCATGTGATGTGCCCCTTAAAATAATGGTAGCACTACAGTAATTTTCAATTGTTTTCTGCAGGAAACTAAATTGTTAGGGTAGAATTTCAGTTATGAGAAAATAAAATCCATGTTTGATTGATTTTGAGTATTAAATCTTCTGCACCAGTTGGAGGTGACAGATGAGGCTGGTTTCTGCTGTTGAAATTGGGTCTTTCCTCTCCACTGTCTCCTCTTGAGTGATTGGCCCAAGGATAGGTAACTTTTACCAACTTACTTTGAATATACTGAAGTTGATTAAAAGTAAATTATCTGATCTCATTAAATGAAGTAGGATCTGAATGCAGCCAAAGGATTACCTGAATGAAAATGATCTGAACTGAATTTGGACCAAATTGAATTCTATGTGACCTGATGTGACCTGGACCTGTTTCTGAAGAACCTTGTTGAGACATCTGTTGTAAGCTGGTGCCATACAAACAGGCTGAAAGAAAGAGGGGGCAGGGACCCATACTGCAGTTCCAGCGACACTAACATTATCAAACGATACACACAAATACAGTCATCAGCAAAATGTATGCAGCATGACTCCTTATCAACTGACACACCTTAAAGGCAGCATGTTTTTTATAAATACTCCCAACCAGCTTGTTTTCTTCTGAGAAGATATTTCATATCACCATAATGCAGAGCCTTATATACTTTATGTACCCACGTTAGTTGAGTCTTATGTTATCTGGGAACTTGCACAACTTCTCTATCTTAAAAGAGCAGCTTCTTCTTCTGCTTAAGTAGAAGCTGCACTATCAACTATGTGAAACACTCAAAGTTAAAGATGCACTGAAACAGTAAACGTCATGACATTCAGTTACTGTCTAAATGAATGTTGAATGCTGAAAAATAAATCAAGAAAAAAAAACCAAACAGGTAACTTACAACTCATAAACAATGATGTCTGGAGACCACAGCTCTTTTACAGGGAGCGAAATCCTGGTGACACCGTCACACTCCTCAGGCTCCCAAACCAAATACTCGTTATGCCAAAACTGCAGCCAGCAAACAGAAATAAATGTCAGTGAACTTCCTAATCAGTGTAAACTGAATTAGCTATGCATCTATGAAACCCACCAGTCTGAGCCACAAAAATGTAGTGAGTAACTGAGCTTTTTCACTCTGAAAAGCAGAAAATAACAATGAATGATTGTGGTAAGTCCTATTAGATTATTGGTTAATTTCCTCTCAGTTTGCATGTATTTGCTCACCACTCCGAGGACGGCATACAGGGTGAAGGAGATGCTGGCGATGGTGGGGTTACTGAGATTTACAGCTGGCCTGAAGGGCTGCATGTCAAACACGGCCTGCATGGAATCCTGAGACGGACCACTTTGGCCTTCTTTACACATCAGTTTACCATGGCATGTTGTAACTGTGTAGAAATAAATAAAACTGTCTAAAACCTGTCTATGATCTCACTTATAAAAACTTTACGTTCTATTTTTAGAGTAAGAATGAAAAGCAGTAAATGAAGGCAAAATTATAGAAAAACAATCAAGCTATACACACACCGTTCAACTTAAAACTAAAGTAAGGAGGTTGGTCAATATTATTACCTAAGTGGAAATTCACAAAAATGCATTTTAATAACTTTGATGTTTTATAAATCATCAGAAATTGTCCTGATTTGAAATTTGAGCCCATATATTAAACCAATAATACAGAAAAGATTCAACTCAAACAACATGAGATGTTTTAAAATCAATTTAACAGAAAATATGTAATTTGTGACAACAAAAACAGGAGTAAATGAGGTTTTAATTACCTGCCAGTAAGAGCAACCCTGAAGTGAAGCTGAGCATCTGCTGAAACAGAATCATACTGCAAACACTGGTTTAATAGCATGCACTGCAAAACTCCTGCTAATATTGAGCGCACACACACTGAGACTCCTGTTTTTGTTACTTACAGGAATATCGCTGTGGAAAGGAAATCCTGTGAGACTAAATCACAATTTAACCATATCTACTGGCCAAATATTTAATTAAAGCTACACCAAACTACTCACCTAAAATTAATTTATACGCTTTGTAAAAAATAATAATAATAATAATAGTTGGATCTAAAATTCCTTATATATAATTATTTTATGCATTATACACATAATCTGTGCTTGCATTTTCTATTTTCTTTTTCATTAATTATGTCAAAAAGTTGATTTTATACTGAATAAAGACACTGACAGAGAGTTTTATTGCATTTATTCTTAGGAGTACATATTAACAATAATAATAATAATAATAACAAAATAAGGGCAGAAACAAGTTGTTATTTCACACCTACAATGAGCATTCATCCATTTTATTTTTCAGCACCTCCACCTGCAGGGAATCACATCCTGTTCCAGTTCTGCATTGATTAATTATGGGCTCATCTGGGATTTATAGTTGGCTTAAAAAAACAGTTATTCACAATTTCTTTGACACAGACTGTTGTCATAATCAGCAAATATATAAACTTTAATTAGGTCTCAGGGATGTAGGTTCCCTCAAATAAACACAAAATATGTTTATTTTGTTTATTAGGGGTTTTCTCTCTGGTATACTTCATTATACATTGATTCATTTCATCCTGAGAGTCATACTGAATGTTACTAACTTTACAATTTGATAACTACATGCCATCCTTTTTGGTTATGTTCAAGAGGATCAACAAATGTCCAGGTAACATTATAATCTAAAAGTGATAAATATACTACAACTTGAATTGAATGTTTTTTAATGTATATAATTAATTTAGTTTCACACAATCTAATCTGTTGCAGTGATAGAGCATGCCTTGAAAATATATCATGACAAAAACATTTGATAACAAGGATATTCATATTTTTGAAGTTGCAAGAAACAGAAGATGACAGTTGGGTTGTGAAAGTCAATGACTGATTGATTTGATTTTAACTTGAACTAATTATATTCTAAAGTAAATAACGTCTGTGATTTACTAGAACATATTAAATTCTAAATAAAACTGCAGTAAAACAAACTGGAAGCTATGCAGAGTAATATGAGGCGACCCAGATAATGATGATGGAAACGAAGCTGACTGACATGAAGAAGATGTAAAAGATGAACAGCAGGCGGTCGATGACGAGGCCGATCTGGATCCAGTCCTCTGAGCTGGGACTTCCCTTCAGCTGCTGGACAACATGGCGGTGGATGGCCTGGAGATTCCTGCTGAGGTTCCTCAGAACCTGGAGGGTCTCCGCCTCCTTTGGTGTTTCCTTTCTCTCTATCGTTTCATTCTCTTTGGACTCGGTGGAGATTTCTGCCATTTCTGTTCCAGAGAAAGCAAATTATTATTATCAATTCAAAATGAGCAAAATAGATCATGATGGAGATTAAAACCATATTTTGGGTCTGTGGCCAACCTCGTGTATCAGGATTCGTAAAGACCAAGTCTTCTTGCGATTCAGGCTTTGGTGGAAGCCCCACAAATCGACCCAAGAAGCGAAGAACAAACGCCTTCAACCAACGAGGAGGTGCAGCGTAGTGAGCCGAGCCCCGCAGAAGATTGGTGATGAAGATGGCCTCCATCAGACTGGTAACCATCATAGTCAGACAGAGAGACAGGAACACATCTGGAGCAGTGACGAGAAAAAGCTCTAGCACTTTGTAGTTGTTTTATAAAAAAAACCAAAATCCGAAATGTAACTTTTTGAGGTACACATTCTGCCTTTGTCTATTAATATAAATACTTACACTTTATTTTGATTGCATGATTTTGCATGAAAAGTTAAACTGGAAATAGTGCCTTATGTTTATATTACGTAACTATTTATTAAGCTGCTCTCACACTGTTTCGACAATGCATGTTACACAGGCTTATAAAGCATGAGTACACTAGATAGTCTTTTTGAATGTGTATTTGAATCAGAAGTGTAAAATTCACAGCCTTCAGCTGCCTCAGGCTGTGTTACATTATTTTCACTACAGCATTTTTTACCTTACATATTTTTGTGTAAGGTAAAAAACCTTACCTCACACAAGGAAAGGTTTTTGGGTTGATAGATGTCATGCTCTATATGTGCCTCAAATTTAATGAAAATATTAGCTGAAATGATCTGACATCAAGTTGGGCTGGCAACAGCTGGAGCCACTTCAAGCATTCAGCATGCAGAAGTGATTGAACCTTCTTCAGTCCAGAGAGACCATCTGCATTGTGTATCATTGTCTTGATAAACCAATTAAAGTTGTAGCATGCGTGATTTACATTGCAAAGTTGTGATGCTCATATAGAGGAATTTTTTTGAATTGGCTTTGTTGGTTATGTAGCTATATGTTCTGGAATATGTAGCAATGAAAATGTAAAGTGTTTACAACAGCCCCCAAAAATATTTAGGATTTACACAAATCTAATTTATTTAACAGATTTCGCTTTAAAATAAGATATTGAATATTGAAGCCAATCACCTGACTCACATAAAAGGTTGACATGTTATATTTGTGATAATTACATAGATAACATTTGGAGGCTGTTTTTGCAAACGTGGTTCCAAGTGTTGCTGTGCTACAGAAGCATTTTATGCCCCGCAAAACAACCACACTGACATTGACCTAAAAATGGTGTTCGTCTAGTTGTGCAAATACTGATTTGTTGACTGTGCTTGGGTCATGAAAGCATTCCCATTTTATAAGAAGAGGTTTTTCTCAATCTATGCATGACTTTTCTGTTTCTGTGGATTTTAAGAGAAATATCTCAGGTTTCATCATGTTCTGCAATGTCTGCAGCCCAGACTTACAACACTTTCCCCATGCAATGTTTGTGTCTATCAAATTGCCTTAATTTTGCATTAACATTCTTCACATGAGGTAAATTAAATCAGCAGAGCTTCTAAGAACTGACTGATGAGAGGGATGGTGTTTCCAGTGATAGGGAGCAGGTTGTTGGTGCTAAGCAGGAAGACAGTGTAGCCCAGGACGAGGGTCATCTTGAACAAGGGCCGGTCAATGTTTTGGATGGGCAGGATGAAGCTGAAGAGATCCACAGTGATGAGGAAACAGCTGGGGATCAGGAGGTTCACCACATACATGATAGAGTGGCGCCGAATGGAGATCTACAGCAGAATAATGCATGTAAGCAGACAGCAAATCTGAGACAGATACAAAACTTTACTGTCAATAGAAAGAGCACATAAAAATCATAATCAGTAAAATTGTGGAAACAACTTTGTAGTGAAAAGTAACATTTTTAGTCTAATCAGTTCCTCCAGGATTTTGCAATTATTTTAGTGATTTTCTACATTCAAAGTCATTAGTTTTCTGGTGCTACTTTGGAAATATTTGCACGGAATTTTGCAATATTTGGGCTTATGTGGGACGGTAAATGTGACTTTTTGTTGTTATATCAATCGCGGACTATAATTTGACCTCAAGTAAGGCTAAGGTAGCAGTGGAGAAGAAGTTTGAAAGACTTCCACCTGCTGATGGGAGTTAAACCCAATATTTTTGAGCATTTTAAAGAAAATTTGCAACAAATGCATAATTATGCATTGGCGTTAAAAAATATGGGGATCTGTTGATTTTGCGTAAATTTCCATTTTTTGCGTATTGTATTTAAATACTGTATTAATTTTACTTAATGCTGTAAATGCAATTTTAATGCAAATGCAAAATTGTCTATTTTTTTAGCATCTCCTTTTTTTATTGATGGATTAAATTAAGAATTTATGTGTTTTCTGTAAGTTTAATGATGTTTCCCACTTAGTTTATAATTAGTTAACATCAAACATTAAATAACTGAATAATTTTCTTACAAAGAAGCGAAGTTCATCGTAAGTGGACCCCTCTATGATTGGCACTACCACTTTCTCTGATGTGATTCCAACTAGCTGCCATTCACCCATCGTTGCCATTTCGTCTATCGATGCCTGAAATATATCCTGGTCTGTGCCTTTAAGTTCAAGTTGTATAGCATCACCTGTAAGGATAAAATGGTGGACCACATCAAGATGCTCAGCAAATGGAGAATATTTTCTTAAAGGAAAGGTATTATGTATTCCTTGTCAAATATGTACCATTTTATAGTACAATCAAATAACCATGTCACCCCCAGCTATTATAAAAATGCTGTACATATCAAACATGACTTAAAAAATGCGATTTCATAATTTAAAGCCTTGAAATTGGGCCTCTGTTTCTTTAAAAACATCTGCTCTTTCCAACACTCCTCTTTCAGGAAGTCATCACAACTACGTTCCTCTATTAACCCTTTCAATAACTTTTTCACCAGCATTGCACTGAGAAGTAGCTCGTATAATGAGCTTAGCTTAGCAGATGCACATAATCCCTTTAAATAACAATAATACTAATAAAACTGATCTATTCTCTGCTTTATAGTCAACATAGTTTGTACTTACTGAGGTGTACGTAGGAATTGAAAGTGAAAGTGCATCTTTGAATATCAAATGGAAACAGGTAGATGTTGAGACTGCAGGAGCTCACAACTCTTACAGGCAAGCTATCATAAACAAAACCACTGGAATGAAGGTAGGTGTACGGGACGCTTGGTGCCAAGTTCTTCTCCATGCTGAAGAAAGTCACACACAGATAATATTACATACAGTACATATCTTATTTTCACCTGGTTGAATTTCAATAACTAACAAGAACACTCTAATTAGAATGGAAAATGTCAGCAACCTGATGTTTCTTGAGGCAATAATCACCAGGGCTTTTTAAAACATTCATGCCTTTTAC
Organism: Alfaro cultratus; assembly: GCA_903066825.1. Taxonomy (NCBI): domain Eukaryota; kingdom Metazoa; phylum Chordata; class Actinopteri; order Cyprinodontiformes; family Poeciliidae; genus Alfaro; species Alfaro cultratus. The sequence goes on from CAEFZX010028924.1 coordinate 89,294, forward strand.
AATGTTCTTACATCAAAACTACAACATTTCTGCAACAAACACACACAAAGTAGGTAATAATAGTGAAATACATATATATATAATATATATATGTAAGATAACTTAAAGTAATCTCCTGTGTAAACCTTGAAATCTTAATGCCCCAAGTTATTCATCTACATCCAAGGAAACACTTACAACTCGTTGATGACGATATCTGGCACCCAGAGCAGGTTTCGTGCAACTGCAAACCATTCAACACCACATTCCTCTTGGTCCCAAATAGTAAATTCGTTTTTCCACACCTGTACACATAATTACATGTTTTAAATTTAAATACCAGAATTTACCTCAGCAACAACAGGCTTTGTACTTTACATCATTAGGCACATTGATAGATTCAGTGGGCTCAAAAGATTTGGTTCTTACTGATAGATTGCTTATGAAAGTGATTTCAAGGAAAACACTTACTAAAGTTTCCCAAATGAAAGTTGTCAGTACCTGGGACTTCTCATCCTGAAAAGAACAGTAAACTTTTGATATGATTTTTTAAAGCAGCAGTTGGTAACTTTTACAAAAACATTTTTTTTTTTTTTTTTTACATATTTGTTAAAACAAACAAATATGTAAAAAAAAATGTAAAAGTTACCTTCTGTACCTTTAAGAAACATCTTAACAAAATCTTGTAAAGGTGACAAAACAGAGCCAATGATTCAACAAAAACAGCAAGGGGAAAAAAATGAGAAAGATAAAATAACTACAGAAAAAGTTGTTCTTACCACTCCCAAAATGCCAAAGAGAGTGAAGGAAATTCTAACTTGGGTTGGGACCGACATATTTATCACAGGTCGAATGGCGTTCAGGTCAAACACTGGCTTTAGGGAGCTCAACAGTGAAGCTGGAGTCGGCTTGGAGCAGTTCAGAACGGCGGAGTTGAACGGGACTGCAAATGACAGAAAAGAAAATATAATATTTTAATGTATCAATAACACACATCTACTTCAATAGGGAAGCTATTTCCTGTCTGGAGTTTTATGTGATTTTTATGAAGAGTTTCAGGGCATAATAGAGTTTTTACAGTAACCCTAGATGTACAGATTCCAGACTTTGATTGTTTATAAAACAAAGATGAAGCCAAAAATACAAATTTGAGTAAAAAGCTAAATACATCCTTGGTGTTTAAATACAAAATAAGAAGGTAAGTCAGGAGTTTCTGAGTAAATCATCTGACTAGTTGAGCAATAATTAGTGTGACCTCTTCTACAAAAGCAGAAGTTCAGCAGTTCGCTTGTCTGGGTCGTACGAATGTTTAAAACGATGGAAAAACATCAGCAGTGATGTTTTTCCTGCTGAAAATCCTGACCATATGAGCAGGGATGTGGTCAGGATGAGAAAAGCTCTGTTGCCAACTTAATGACTTTGTCCCTATATTTAGAGACTTTTCAGACTCCTCTAGTGGCTTCTTTTTAAACAAGCGACTAGCGTAAAATCTAGCTCTCCTTATCTGAGTTATTGGAGACTTTCTATGGTGACAACATGTAAAAGAACCAATCACTCTCAGCTATCTGAGGGTCATACAGGCAATCACATAATGCTGTATCAGGGGGCCACAAACTCCTCTGAAATGATGCTAGAGACTGATCTTCATTTTTAAAGTAACTACTGGAAAAAACAGTTCTACAAGCCATTGCTTTTTGAGATGTGCTTACTTTTTTCTACACAGTATTTGGGTTTTTGCTTCTATTTTGCTTATTATATTAGCATACGGTGTAGAATCTGTTTTTGGACATTCAAGGTTGAAATAATCCATAACCTGGTGAGGAGCAGGTCGGTTTTATTATATCCTGATAGAGTTCATATAAAAGTAAATAGGGATAAATAGGGAAAGTATAGTTTCCCTATTTATAAACAGAACTGCGAGAGCATAAACTCAACCAGGTCAAAGGAAATAAGTCCTGTACTTACCCAGAGTCAGCAGAGAGATGAGGATGAATAGTTGCTTAGAAGGCTTGACTTTCAGCGGGCAGCACTAAAAACATTAACACTGGGTCAGCAGTAGTTGTTAGACTGAGTGATGTGTAAGTGGTGAGGGCTGTCCTGCTAGATTTGTGCATGGGATTTGAAGGTGTTCTTTATAAAAAAGTTAAAAAAAAAACAAAAAACGCAGTTATTTATTTTTCTGTGGAAAATTATTTGCACTTTGTTTTGAAAATCCCTTCAATTACCCAGTTTTTTTTTTTTTTTTCAGGAGTTTTAACCCAACATGACATCAGGAAAAAAAGAAATAATATTTGATCTGGATGAGCTATTAATTCAAAGCCATTTAAAACATGGAGGCTAAAGATGTAAAACACAAAATTATCAGATTTGGTGGGATTGGGATTATTTTCAATATTATATAAAACTTTTAAAACGTTTAAAATTTCCGTTGATCATATGTTTACTGAAAACCAGATTTAGAAGCAAAATATTTTTTCACACTCATATTTAAGCTTACTAAAATTCTGATTGAGTTGAAATTGAGTTTTATTTTGCTTTGGAGAAATGTCGTTGTCTATTACCTTAAAATGCAGCTGCAATGTCTCATTCAACATCACTAAATATGTTTGGTGAAACTTTGACTTCTATATATCTCACACTAAAAGCCTCTGTGAATTAAAATAATGGAGTTGGAAATAAAATAAAGTGATGGAAAGAAAATTCAATGAAAAGCTGTTAGACATTTTTCAAGTAAATTTTATTTTGCAGAAAACCTTTCCTCCATTTAAAACTCCACAATGTTACATTAGACGTTGCGTTGTAATTATCTATAATAAATCCTGAATAAGTCATAAATAAAATAGAGATTTTAAAGCCCCATAAATCAGTGTGTACATTATCTTTCTAAACAGTTGCAATTTTTTTAAGTATATGGCACTAACATTGTTGCTAAAATAAATCACTGTTTAAAATTCTCTAAAAAAAATTACAATATTCTGGTAAAAATTCTGTAAGCACTTTCTGAATAAATGCAGGTCTCTAACATGCAGCGGTCTACTGGTTGTATGAGTTAATCCAGACAATAATGATGGTGATGAAGCTGACTGATATGAAGACGATGTAGAGGCCAAACAGCAGGCGGTCAATGATGAAACCCACCTGGATCCATTCCTCTGAGCTCTGCTTCCCTTTCTGCTGCTGCTCCACATCACAGCGGATGGCCTGCAGGACGCGGCTCAGGCTCTTCAGCTCCACCACGGCCTCGTCTTCCTCAGCTGATCCTCCTGTTCCTGGAGGATCTTTATCGGCTTTCATTTCTGCGGCCACTGACATCTTCCTCTTTTCTATTTTCAAGAAACAACGATTGACACTTGCCAATTACTGATTGCGTTTATTTCATTTCTCATTTGATTTTTATTATTTCATGTTCCCTGCATACCTGAATTTTTTGCTTTCTCAGTTTTTCGCGGCATGCAAACGAGACAGCCGAGACAATTGAGAACGAGAATCCGAATCCATCGAGGGACGGGAGAGAAGTCAGGCGAGTTGCTCAGCAGGTTGGTGATGAGGATGGTCTCCAGCAGACTGGCCACCATCAGAGCCAGGCAGAGAGAGAAGAAGACATCTGGTAGAAAGAGAGCAGAGGATGCAGGAAAGGAAAGTTTGAAATGTTTTGGTTTCTTGGAATCATTATTGAAATGATAATGATTCCATTATCATTTCAATGGAATGGAATCATCTTAGGCTTAATCTTAGGCTGCGTATTTAAATATATATATACTGTATATATATATATATATATATATATATATATACATATATATAATGTCCCCTCATTTTTCTTCCCAAATGCAACCCTTTATCCGGCTGTTTCATAGCACTCTGATCGGCCCAGTTTCTCAATAAATAAATAAATAAATAATCTGCTCTGTGCCACATCCATATAAAGCATCTGCAGTCTGCACTGTCTTGTCACATTTTACTGCACCAGAAAAAGGAGGAGGTGGTAAATAAGGACATAAACAATTGTAAAAAAAAAAGATGATTATGAAATTATTAAACAAGTCTCTGTCAGTGAAGCTAATCACATAACAATTACACCATTCCTGGCTCTCACCACACATCCAGACAGATTGCTCTACAGAAATGTCAGTCAATGCTCCACAAATAGGCTTTTGCTATTGGTTGTGCTTTCTTTTTGTTAGCTTCTCTCTTGTACAAAACAAGTATCCCTCATCTTGTGATGATACTTTAAAATTGACCCATAAAAGGCTCCATCCATTATTACTTTCATAAACAGTGAGCTGCTGTGTGACATCAATGTACAGGAACGTAGAACATGGCAATTAATAGTATGAACAACCTTTAAAAAGAGAATCGAATTCATCAAAACTTGCTGTGTGAAGGTAAGCTATTTTATTCTTAAAATGAAGAAAATCCCTCAGAAAGAAAAGAATAAAACCCTACATTCAGTGAAAAAAGCAGTCTGCACTTTAACAACCGGATGTGCACAACTATCAATGACCTGAAGCTCAGACTCACTTATCAGAGGTATGGTGTTTCCAGTGACGGGCAGCAGGTCGTTCATGATGAGCAGGAACACCGTGTAGCCCAGGATGAGGGTCATCTTGAAGGAGGACCTGTCTGTGCTCTCAGGAGGCAGCAGGAAGCTGAAGAGGTCCACTGTGATGAGGAAGCAGCTGGGCAGCAGCAGATTCACCACGTACATGGTGGCACGGCGCCGCACTCGGATCTGTACAGAAAACATGCTCAGGATTTTGCATAACTTAAAGCTTTAGATTTGGATGATTGTCATTAACTCTGATACGGTGCACCTTTTTGCATCAACTTACATAAAATGCCAGCATGTCTGTATAAAGACCCGTCACATCATTATTCACTAGTTTCTGAGCGGTGATGTCCACCAGCTCCCATTCACCCATGGTGGTCATCACCTCTTTGGAGAACTCTGTGATAAGATCTGGGTCACGCCCGAGGAAAACTTTGAGCTCATTTGCTGGAGAAAGAAAAGGAAGCACATTAAGTTTAATAAAAGCTCCACCCTTCTAACATATGGTCATCTATTCCATAGTTCAAAAAATATTTAAGAATAACAGGGAAAAAAAGGCAAACATTGATTTCTCTGATATTGGCAGAATTTCTTTCTCCACAGTTATAGTCCACATCTAATTATTTAGCAATTATGGAAAACCTACGAAAATTATGAAATGTTTAAAAAATGTAATTTGGTGTTTCCAGTGACTGCAACACTAGTCAAAACTTTTCTATTAGTTTTGAAATGAGATAAGTAACAGTCACATGCACTTTTTTTGACAAATGATCACTTTGAGTTATGTCCTTCACAATGTACTATTTAATGATAATTAATGCAGAAAAGATGGGTGAGCTCAATAGATGTACACATTTATACTACAGACAATTGCTTAACAATCTCAGATTTAACAGAAAAAAACAATTAATGGTGAAGGGAAGAGTTCACAACAAGTTTCCTTGACAGATATCTCAAGCGGGAAATCAACAGTCAGACAATCATGTTAATCTCCCATGCACCTTTGACATGTGTTTGTAAAAATCCTACTTCCACTGTTCCACTGTAAGAGGAACGTTGTATTGTACAAGGTGAAGGTTCTATTAAAAACTTCACTGTGCCATTTACTGATTAGACACAAGATTGCAGAGCATACTTCGAAAAGTTTTACCCAAGCTTTTGAGAGTAAGAATGAGGGTTGACAGTTTTGATTAAAGATATTTGATATATATAATTTTTGCTTTTAATTATCACCTAGTCATTGATAGTGACTTTGGTAGGTCACAGGCAAGTATAAATATGTTATTACAATTCAATAGATACATTAAATATAATATCAATTTCCCTCTAGAGACTCACAATCCACCGAGTTATGAATTGAACCTTGTGTTCTTGCCTTTAACATAACTTTTTGAACATGTTGATTTCTTACAAGAAATAGTAATAATTATGCCACCGCATCTCAATTGGACTAAATGACTAGAGACTGTCATCAGCTAGCAGCCTGGACACAGTTTGACATAAAAATGTTTTGCCCTTTGAAAGTTCTGATTGTAGTTTACATCCTGATTACAGCACAACAGGTGATCCCAGTGAAATATATTAAAGCTTTTTATGAGTTTCAACTTCAACTTAAAGAACGACTTTAAGGGAGAAACTCACCATAGTAGATGTAGGAGTTGAAAGTCAGGGAGCAATTCTGTATGTCGAAGGGGAAAGTGTAGATGATGAGGTTACAGGAGCTCACAACTCTGACAGGAAACGAATCCTTCACCGTTCCATCATTTAACAGATACACATATGGGACTGATGGCGCTTTATTTTCCTCCATGCTAACAGAGCATAAATCAGAACATGACAAGTTTAGGAAAACCCATACTGATGTTGATCATATTCGGCAGAAAATATTGGCAGATGAAAACAAAAAGGCGCACATATATGCTGCCAAGTTTACATCTGAGAAAAACATTCAAACATTCAAATGGCAATAAAAACTTAATCTTGAATGAATGTGGATTAACTAATTAGTTACCATAAATACACAGATGATATACAGCTGTACATTATGATGTTACCAGGTGACTGAACTAGTTCTAGCACTGAACATATGCTTAGAAAAGATCAGTGTGTGAATGTGTCATATCTTTATCAGCTGAACAGAAACAAAACTGAAGTTATTATCTTTGGACGTAAAGAGGCAAAATCAAGAGTCAGCACAGAGCTTCAGTTATTACAGAAATAAACTAGTGATCAGTCCCAGACCTGAACCTTCAGAACCACTGAAATACAACTACAATTTTATTGAACTGCCTTGTTGCTGAAATGTGCTAAACTTAACTTGAGTTGACTTTAAAGGACAACTCAAAGCCTTTAAAGTTGTGTAAAAAATACTAAATTACAAAAAAGCATCTTTTTGTCGCCCTGTGACTTTAACAAACCTGTTTTACAACATTATTGTTCAAAATTTAAAGTGCTGAAACTAAACTCACAATTCATTGATTACAATATCTGGAAGCCAAAACTTTTCCTTGGGGAGAGAAATCTTGTCGGTGCCACACTGGACTGGATCCCAACTGATGAACTCATTCTTCCACCACTGAAACAAACAAACAAAAGTAAAATCTCAGTTAGCTTTCAGAATCTATGCATAGAAAGCAATCAGTCAAATAAAAATGAGAGACAGCAACAAATGTTTTCATAGCTTACATAGCTCAGCCAAATGTAAGTGAGGAGCAGTTGGGATTTTTCATCCTGGAATATGAATGTGACACTCAGCTTTAATCTTAACAAAATTTGCATTTAATAAAAATTTAAACTGTAGACTCTTTATTGTATCAAAGAAATCATATTTTATTTTAAAAGGGTTTGAAGCTCAACATACCACTCCTAAAATCCCGTAGAGAGTGAAGTACATGCTGATGTTGGTGCAGGTCAGCTGGTTCTCTACGGGTCGTATGGTGCTCAGGTCGAAGGCAGGAGACAGAGCCGCCAGGAGGCTGGGCTGGTCCGGCTGGGAGCAGTTCACCTCAACGGCACCGCAGAAAGCTGACAAGGAGAATTTGTTGGCAACAATGAGGCTTAAACCTTTAAACTGTGCAAACAATCTACTAGTAATATTTATTAATGACTATTTTCAATATTAATCAATTAATTATTTTTAAACATTCACCTGGCAGAAGGAAGAGGAGAATTACCACAGTGGGCATTGTGGATGGAAGAAGCCACTGAGAATAAAATAAAAGTCAGTTCATCTCTAGATTTTTGTTAAATTGTTTGATGTTACAATTCATTACCCCGGCAGAAGAAAATGTAAAGCAAATTGAGGAATGCGTTTGTTCTGAATGGATGTAATGATATTTTGAGGTGGTGCAGAGTCTCGAGTTGAAATTTGCAGACTTGAAGCTCAACACCACAGATTGATGGTCTGAAGAAAAATTCAAAACGCTGCTTAACAAAGAAAAGTTTGACTGTTTCAATGACAGTAAAAAATCTACTTAATATTGACAAAAGGTTTGAATAATCTTTTAACAGGCTATTTAAAAATGCATTTGCAATAAATATGATCAGTCCTTGTTACATTGTTTTACTATTTCTATTAAGAAAAATAAAGTGTCTGGGTTGGATGAGTATTATTTTTAATCTGAATCTGCCAGCTGTTTGAATAATTTCAAATGTTGATAGAGTTGATGCTTTACCTTTGGTGTTGTTTCCTCTAATGCCATAACATTGAGGGTGAATAAATTTCTAGTTTGCTTCTTCGGTCCTTTGTTACTAAGTGAAATAGAAATCGTTGAACCTCAGTTTAAAAATCTGTTATGGTATACTCCCTGGCTCTCTAACGCTTAAAGAACTAGATTCAGCCTCTGACTGCCCAGATATACACAACACCAGTACAACCCAAGTGTGATAAATCCTCCTGCAAATAATGTGGGAGAGCTGAAATAGGGAGCAGGGCAGCTGCTTTCTTTGCAGTGGTTTCACATGAAACAAACACAAACCACGGTTGACACAGTGAACCTCACTGTGCGACTCAGCTGTGGTGAAGACTGACCGCTGTGCCGTCACTGTCGCACCTGATGGAGGTAGGCAAATAAATGGTGGAGTCCAGACGAGAAGCAAATGTCTGGTTTTTCACCAAAGCTTTTTTTTTTACATGTTACACAAGATATTTGTTTGAAATAATCATTTATCAAATTTTTCTTCAACATGGAATTGTTTCTCAGAAAAGAAGGAGAACTATTGGCAAAATTGATAAAATAGATTGTTAATACTATGTTGTAAGTTTTTATAAATTATACTTTAAAAAGAGTCGAAAAGCTGTTATTTTAAAGTTGTTATTTCTCGATGTTATTTCAATGTTATTTCTCCTGTCATTAAGCCTCTTTTTATGATCAGAAGCTAAATTTTCCCATCTCAATGCAAAATATTTGAGGATGTATTTGTGCTTTTGAAAACACTTGCTGACCAAACAATTCACTGGTTTTATTTATATAAATCTATAAAACTAGCTGTATGAAGGTACACTAAGATCCTCAGTTTAAAAGTGACTTTTCAATCAAGAGAAACTGAGCAAACATTTCCCAATTTGAGCCCATTAGATGTTCATCAACCTGGAATATGGCTGTGCCATCAAAGAAGAAAATATCCACTGAGGGTCATTCAGTAACATGTATATAGCATGAGACTGATATAATCTGAAAAAAAAAACCCATCTAGCTCCTCTGCCTCCTCCCCTACTGCAATCTGCATAATTACATCACTCGGTCAGAAACATTCAATCTGAGATAGAGGCGGGTCTTAGCGCTGACAATCATGCTGGTGTTAGTAGAACCATAGGGAGGAGGCAGAGAAGCTTCATTTCTTTTTATGATTGTCAAGTATCTTAATAAAATATAACACCATAAAAGCAAATAAATAAATAGAATTTGATTGAGAAAAGAAGCTTCCCAGAACAGATCACTTTTCTTCAACTTTATTTGGTTTCTATTTCATTGGGACATTTATTTACTTGATGTGATATTCCTTAATTATTCATCTACAGTTTTTTTTTACATAGTTGTTTAAATTTGAATAAAACATCTCTCTATAGTAGACTGTGGGAATACATTTTAATGAAATGAACAGATTTTAGACGTTTTCAAGTATTTTTTATTTTTGAGGAAAACTTTTCGAATCCTTAATTTTATCGTCATTAAACAGGTAAAGATACGGAACTGATGGCACTTTATTTTCCTTTATTTAGCAAAAATCAGAACATGACAAGTTTAAGAAAATTCATGTGGAAAAAGTGTATAAAATACAGAAGAAAACAAAAATGTGCACAGATATGTTGTCGAGATTGTAGTTGAGAAAAATAAAAATTTAAGAATATTTAACTAATTAAAACTTCAGCTTGACCATGTGTGGTTAAAAGGTAAAAAAAAATACCTTTTTGTCAACAAATCTTTTGTAACATTATAGTTTAAAATTGTTGACCACTCACAACTCATTGATTACAATATCTGGAAGCCAAAACTTTTCCTTGGGGAGAGAAATCTTGTCGGTGCCACATTGAATTGGATCCCAACTGATGAACTCATTCTTCCACCAATGAAACAAAAGGAAAATCTGATAGTTTTCAGACTTTATGCATAGAAAGCAATCAGTTGAATAAAAATAAGAAACAGCAACAAAGTTGACACATAAATGGCAATAAATGCTTGCATAGTAGAGCCAAATGTAAGTGATGAGGAGTTGGGACTTTTCATCCTAGAATATAAAGACAACATTAAAAAATTAATCTGTACACTAATTTTCTTCATTAAAGTAATGTTTTTTTTATTTGTAAATGTCTTGAAGCTCAGTATACCACTTCTAATATCCCGTAGAGAGTGAAGTGCACTCTGATGTTGGTGCAGGTCAGCTGGTTCTTGACGGGTCGTATGGCGCTCAGGTCGAAGGCAGGAGACAGAGCCGCCAGGAAGCTGGGATGGTCGGGCTGGGAGCAGTTCACCTCAACGGCACCACAGAAAGCTTATGAGGAGAATAGTGAGGCTTATCTAAATCGAAGTACTTCCCAATTTCATAGAATTAATGTTAAATGTGTTTAACATTTTATGCAATTAAGAGGGAAAGCATAGAGTTCAATTATTACCTACACTTCCATTTTACTATGTGTCACTAAACTTTACAAATAGTCATAGTGTTAATGAAAAGCTCACCTGGCAGAATGATGATGATAATTACCACAGTGGACATGGCTGATGGAAGAAGCCACTAAAATAAAATAAAAATTTATTGCGCAATCGATTTTTGTTGAGTTCTTTGATATTAAATAAATAGCTTATAAGTTATCAACAGATTTGTTGCAGAACAGACTATGTCTGACATGTAAATTGTGCAATGGTAGATGATACTTTACCTTTGATGCATATTCCTTGGATTTCATAATATTGGAAATGAAAAAGTTCAGTTTTAGCAGTTGTCAGTTAAATATTTTCAAGCCTAAGAGAAAAAAAAAAAAGTTTGGACCTCAATTTGAAACCTGATCAAGTATTACTGCAGAGTGAAGTGTTCTTGCAACTCACCATGCTACATTTAGGCTCTGATTGCTCAGAAATACACAACATGACTTTGACTTGAGCGTGACGAGGACACGTCCCCCTGCAAATAATGTGGGAGAGTAGAACACAAAACAGAGTAGCTGCTCTCGTTGTAGTTGGTCGCACACTTCAGTGTGCGACTGTGGTGACCGACCACAGCGCTGTCACAGTCACAGTCACACCTCATGGTTATAGGAAAATAAAGGGTGGACACCATGCAAGAAACACGTGTTTTCTCTTTTTTCTCAAAACTTGCAGCCAAAACTGCAGCTAAAATGTATTATTTTTTGTAAGAAATAATAACTAACAGCTTGCAATATCAGACAGAGATAACCTGAGTAAATGCAAAAATCAGTTTTAAATGACATTTTCAAAACTGTCTGGCGTTGTACATGGAGGTCTAAACCAAAAAGGTCAAAGCAGACAAAATATTTCATCCATAGGTGATCACTTTATGTTAACTTTCAGATTAGTTCAACCCCACTCATGCTGCTCTTGTGTTTGTTAGAAAAAATATTATTTGAAAGTATTTCGGATCTGACCTTACTCCCTGAAACGGTGGGACAGAAAACACTGTCTGTGACTCAAACAGGTGCAGATAATTGCTGTGTCTTAGTGTTCATCTTCTGAAATGTTGCAGCTTCAATATTCTTTATTCTGGTGAGAGGACTAAAAACCGGAAGTGCATAGTTCTGAAGGAGAAAAAATAAATCATGGTTTTCAACTATTTTTTAAGTCAGTCAAAAGCTGGTGTAATCAATTTTATACACTCAACTTCAAATTAGAAGTTATTTCTCCAGTCCTAATGAATACAATACAAACAATATATATATACGGTATATATATATGAAGATACAAACAAGATAAAAATGTCCAGGTTGCTATTTAACTTTACACCTTTATAAAGTCAACATTCAGTAACGTAAGAGATCAAAGCACTCAAAGTATTCAGGAATTTATCACATCACATCACATCACATCACATCACATCATATCATATCATATCATATCATATCATATCATATCATATTTATCTTGGTTTCATATTACACTGCAGTAATGTAAAACAGGTAGTATAACAAAACAGAGAAACAAACATGATTCAAAATCAATATCAATACAAATCATTTTCAATCTATGAAAGAATAGCATTAAATAACATTTAAAAGTGGAATATATTACATAAAAATGTAGAAAACATATAGTTACGTAACTACAAATATGGATTGTGTAGAAGTCATTGATACTATTACTGTGTTTCTTCAAAGTGATTATTAAGCAAAATATAGATCCAATAAATCAATTATTACAACAGTACATTATTTATTCAAAACAACTGTGTAACCTTTTAATATATTGCATATTGCATCACATCACTGCTAAAATAAGTCAATGTTTAAAATTCTCCAAAAAATTACAACATTCTGGACAAAATTCTGCAAAAACCTTCTGAGTAAAAGTAGGTCCCTCTAACATGCATTATTCTACTGACTGCAGGAGTTAACCCAGAGGATGATGATGGTGATGAAGCTGACTGATATGAAGACGATGTAGAGGCCAAACAGCAGGCGGTCAATGATGAAACCCACCCGGATCCATTCCTCTGAGCTCTGCTTCCCTTTCTGCTGCTGCTCCACCTCACAGCGGATGGCCTGCAGGACGCGGCTCAGGCTCTTCAGCTCCATCAGGGCCTCGTCTTCCTCAGCTGATCCTCCCGTTTCAAGAGGATTTACATCAAATCTGTTTGTTGTTCCTGGATCTGTGTGTAAGAAGCAATGAGACTGAACTTTATGACATTAGTCAAGATTATTTTCTTTATTTAATTAATTTGTTTTCCTTCTTATTGATATTTATTGAACTAGAACGAAGATTGTTCTCTTTTAAATCACTTAACTAGAACAGATTTGGTTCTGGAAATTCAAGGTTAAAATCGAACTCTAAATAGATTTCATTGGGCTAAAGAACACAGACCAACCAAAAACGTAGGCGCATCTAAAATGCAGCTTCCAGAGTTTTGACTAATAGAAAAACAGATCATCACACCAGCTTTAGATCATTGCACTGCTTCTCTGTTTGAAGATAGGGTTAGGACTTGCTGACCCCTCAGATCACCAGAAATGTCTTCACTTTGCTCCTGGATTACTCCAGGAGCAAAGTGAAGACCAGGGGAGGCAACATTTATTTTTTATACTCTAGATTAGCTGTTGGCTGTTTAAATCAGGACCAAAAACCTTGCCTTTGTACTGCAGAATACCCATAAAGGCCAAAATTGATTTCTTATTTCTAAATTGTCTTTGTGTTTTATTTGTTTATGTTGCCATATCAATGTTTCTTTCTTTTGTGATTATGTCTGCTGGTTTTTGCTTTTAAGTGATATGTATTTTGTTTTTTATGTATTTTGTTGCTCATCTTTTCAGTTTGGATTATCCTGCATACAAATTGAGTTGCCTGGCCTTAGGCACAGCAGCTTCTGTACCTGAACGCTCTGGTTTCTCTCTCCTTTGCGGCATGCAAACGAGACAGCCAAGGAAATTCAGAACAAGAATCCGAATCCATCGAGGGATGGGAGAGAAGCCAGATGAGTTGATCAATATGTTGGTGATGAAGATGGTCTCCAGCAAACTGGCCACCATCAGGACCAGGCAAAGAGAGAAGAACACATCTAGGAAATGAAAACTGTGATGTCAACATTTTAGCTAAGATTTATAATATGACTTCTTTATATATTAGAGAAAGAGTGTTGAAAATATCTTGTAATATTTAGAAGTTTCCCTGATTCAACATGCCTGAATCAAAAGTAATTTAGCTAGAATTACCTGAACATACTTGTTTCACTTGTGCTTAAATAGATAAAGTTATTTAAATTACATTTGATTTGTTGAAATAGAGATGCATAAAAAGGTTCAAGGACTCTAGAGGACATCTCCAATACAGTACAGTAATTATCTGAAGCTCAGACTGACTTATCAGAGGTATGGTGTTTCCGGTGATGGGCAGCAGGTCGTTCATGATGAGCAGGAACACCGTGTAGCCGAAGATGATGGTCATCTTGAAGGAGGACCTGTCTGTGCTCTCAGGAGGCAGCAGGAAGCTGAAGAGGTCCAACATAATGAGGAAGCAGCTGGGGAGCAGCAGGGTCACTACGTACATGATGGAGCTGCGCTGCACTCGGATCTGAAGAGGGATCATAATCAGGATTCATCCAGGGTGGATACTTTTGCACAACTTAAAGATTTAAATACAATTAACAGCTCTTTATTTTTTCTTTTTACATGCTAAACACTTACGTGAAATGCAAGCATGTCTGGGTAAGGACCCGACTTGTCATTTTTCTCTATTTTCTGTGCAGTGATGTCCACCAGTGACCATTCACCCATGGTGGTCATTACGTCCTTAGAGGATACGGTCATTAATTCTGTGTCTCGTCCAAGAATAATTTTAAGCTCAATCGCTGGGCACAAACAACACAAACAGCCAAGATCAGTGAAAACCCACAAAGAGAAACAATATAATTTAAATATTATGAAATGATTTGGACCGTGTGAATTTAGAATGAAATAGGACAGCATTACTGGAAATAATTACTAGATTAAATTTTGGTTAAATTTGTTATCACAACCACAAAGTTCTGTGTAACTGCATGGGATTTTATTTGACAGACCAAAAGTGAATACTGCATTCATTCTGTGCTTCATACATTGCTCCAAAGATGACTTTTCATGACTTTCTTTCAACAATAATCTTCTTCTTGACACATGGCAACCCTGACAAACTTGTCATGGTTGGTTTGCGTTTACTCCAATCGCTTAATTTATTTAGATGATGGATAGAACAGTTGTCCAACATCTATGGCCCTAAAAGCTGTATTTATTCATACTTCATACAGTAATTATGTGACTTGAGATACATGAAACACCCAACTGACTTCAGGTGTGACTGTCACAATTCTGGGGTCCCCCTGTTATTATCTTTCATACCACAAGCCTGTTTCCCTTGTGCTGTACTATTTTGGACTCATCTGTCTTATTTAGTTTTTTAAAGTTTTTGGTTTGTCTTAATTTTTTAAGTAAGCTATTGACTTTCACCTGTTTACCTCCGCTCTGTATTTGCATTGTGCAATTCACCATTTTATGACAGTGAAGTCTAGTTTCTTTAAGGTGTCTAGCAAAGATTAATCCATCCGTCTTCTGCTTATCCGGGGTCAGATTGTGGGTGAAGCAGCCAAAACAGGGAGGCCCAGACTTCCTCAGGCATTTCACTTTTGTGTTGGTTTTAAATATTTTCTATAATTTCTGCTAAAATGTTTCACTTTGCTTGTTTGCACTTTGGTCATGTTATTTTTTAAGGTGATTAATAAATAAATTTGATTTGATTTAGACTTCTGCAAACAATTGAATGTGTTTTTTGGAGTGTGGGGGGAGGAAATATCAGACTAAATAGGCTAAATAAAAATACTTTTCCGATTTTTATTAGCTAGGAAAATGAAAACATTTCATGCCACTTCATAATTATGTTAATTTTCATGGTCTACAATTGTTAAAGTCTTCTGTGCAGCGGCAGCTTGTTGTGAACTTATTGCTAACGTCCATAATGAAAGACTTTGAAATTTTGTAAATAACAAAAACTGCATATTTTTTATAGAAGATGCAACATTTTGTTGCAGTGACTCACCATAGTAGATGTAGGAGTTGAAAGTTAGGGAACAGTTCTGTATGTCGAAGGGAAAGGCATAGATGTCGAGATTACAGGAGCTCACAACTCTGAGTGGAAGAGCGTTGTGGACCCTACCATCGCTGAACAGGTATAAGTATGGAACAGACGGTGCTTTGTTTTCCTCCATGCTAAAAGAGCAAAGCATGCAAATATGAATTATAATTACAATCTTTATAAAAAGCAATAATTCTGACTGATTTAAGCTTTTCTGTGGGTAAATATTGCTCAAACAGCTTGTATTTCATTAAAAAGATAAGTATTTCAGTAAATTTATATTATTGCGCATTCCCAATAGCACAGAGTGAGCAAACACATGCAGTCATACAAAAACATTTGGAAAGTCATCTACGTTTTCAAAGAGGTGTCTTGCAAGTGTATTGATTATTAGGAATCAACTCACAACTCATTGATGACAATATCTGGAAGCCAGATCTTCTCTTTGGGAACTGAAATGTTGTTCATGCCACACTGAACTGGGTCCCACCTGCTAAACTCATTCGTCCACCACTGCAAGAAGAAGAAAAGAGTGATGAGTGTGGCTCATAAAATCTCTGTCACAAATAAAATGAGTAAGGAAATCAAATCTACTACTGTAAAAATCAAGCTGGTTGATTATGATATTGATATTGTTCTGCTTACGAAGTGCATCCAAAGGTAAGTGATGAGGACTTGAGACTTTTCATCCTGACAGACAAAACATTAAATTGCTGAAATACAACTTTTTCTTATTGTGCATCTTTGGAAATAGACACTAAAATTAAACTAGACATAGATGAGTAAATATGTTATACTGCATGATGCAATCATTATAAAATTACTTTGGTTTTAACTTGGAGCCTGACAGTTGTTTTTTTTTAAATAAAATGAGTCCTTCAGTGCATATTTTATATTAGAAATAATATGTAATAATAATGTGACATTGAACATACCACTCCTAATATCCCGTACAGAGTGAAGTACATGGTGATGTTTGTTAGTGTGGTTTGGTTCATTACGGGCCGGATAGCCATCAGGTCAAAGACAGGGCTCAGAGCTGCCAGCAGGCTCGGTTGGTCTGGTTTGGAGCAGTTAACCTTAAATGAGCTGCACAAAGCTGATGAGGACAATTCATAGGCAAGTCAGGCCACATTTGAAGGCTGTGTTATAGTCATTACAACTGTGCAAAAACAGAACATTTAAACATGCGTATCTTCAATTTTTCCAAAATGTGAATACATTTGAAAGTACCACTACTAATTTTGGATTGTCTCAGGTACTAAACTGCTTTCACAAAAAAAACAAAAAAAAACAAAACTTGACACTTGTCCTGAAAAGACTCACCTGGCATCATAAGAATGAGAAAAATCAGAGTGGCTGATGGGAAAACCCACTAAAAAAGAGAAAAGAAGTGAATAGAGATTTGAAGCAGCATTGGGCTTCTCTGCACCACAAAACTGGAACAACCTTCCAGAAAACTGCAAAACAGCTGAAACACTGAGTTCCTTTAAATCTAGACTAAAAACTCAGCTATTTAGAGTTGCTTTTGAAACCTAATCATGAAACATTAATTAATGATCTGTTGTGCAAAATGTAATGCTGACTGTGTGTTCTATGACTTTGTAAGTTTGCATTTTATGTATTTCACTTTGAAATGCCTTTTTGCTTTCAAAGGTGCAATACAGATCAAATTTGATTAATTGACTGATTGATAGATATTTACTATTTGAGAGATAATCAATGTTAAAAAGTTATTTTCTGACAAATTGTGATATCCAGATTGTGCAGGAGGAGAAGATGTTTTACCTTAAGTGTAGTTTCCTTTGACGCCATGACGCTAAGAGCAAAAGTTGAATTTTAGTAGCTGTCAGGTGGATGAAGCTTCTTCTCCTCTCACCTATCTTGGAATAGGAAAACAAATTGAAACATCATGTAAAACCAGAGTAGGGGATGGCCATCTATGCAAATAATGTCGGAAAGACCAAACTCAAGGACAAGCAGCTCATTTCCTCGAAGTTTTTTCATACATCGCAAACAAAACCACAGTTAACATGATGCCACTTGGTTTTCAACTCGCATGACATAAAGACTGACCACAGTGCTGTCAGACACCAGCGCTGCTGGTTATAGGCAAATAAACAGCAGACAGAACGTGAGAAGTGTCTGGTTTCTGGCCAAACATGCAACCTTTCTGCATCATTTCATTAATTTAACAAACATCTTGCACATTATGTCACATGTTAATCATCTATCCATACTTAGATGTGATTCATTAGTTTTGTTCGTCAATAAATATTCTAAATATGATGCCTTAGAGTGGTGCTTTCCATTGTAAGGGTCAGGACCTCTCTGGGTTATATGGTCTCAAGTGCTTGGATGTAAAAGCAAAGAGGCAAAGCTAACAGCTGCCATTCAGCTAATTGAGGACCTTCCACTTGAAAGATCAATATTTTTCCAATTCGCCAGCCTTTGTCTAATGCACTTTATTTCTGACATATCAGTTTTTCTAATGCAAAAAGCTTCAAAAAAGAGATTTTGCAGAGACAAACATGCAGAGACAAACAAGCTAAAAAAAGCAAGTGATATCAAGATACTTCAGGTTTACAACTGCAACCTGCAAACTATGTGGAAAAAGAAGAAGATGGTGCTTTGGAACTATTAATGTCATCTATACCACTCGAAAACAAGTAGACTCATTTTTTTAAATTTTTACATCAAATTCAAATGGCCAGCATTAACACACATGAAAATAAATGTGAATGCAAACTGAAACGCTTCAGCTCAGCATGGGCTGCATCAGATAAAAGTTAATTCTGCAAAATATTTTGCATTTAGAAGGTACTAAATGAGATGGCTCTGCTCCCTTATAAACAAATCACATCAGCACAACACATTTGTCTGGAGCTATTAAGGTATTTTTTTCTATTATTAGGTGTCACAATAAAAGCATGAAATTATTACAGACCAACATTTTATAGATTTAACAAATTATGTGAGGGTCTTGCTGGGTTGATTGGATTACCCATGTGTAGGAGGCTGTCATCACTGAAATTTCCTTTTCAAATTAATTCTCAAGACGATACTTTCTTTGAGGACGTGTACAGGAATAAAATCTGTAGTGTTTGTTACTTCAAGAAGAAGAAACTCATTAAAGCAAAAATGCAACTGAAAAAGCTTATGGACAGGCACAACACGTAGGCGCCGCAAATTGCGATAAACATGGATAGGGTGTTTAGGATGATGATTAGAGATGTCGATGTCTTTCCTCCGGGGCTCGTAAAGTGGTGGGTGGACGCCTGATGGAGCCGTGAGAACGAGGGTGGAGAAGGCGCGTAGGAGTTGGAGTTAAAACTTGAGAGGTTACAATGAGGCGTGGTCCGATGCCGATGGGCTGCACCTGAGGTGCATGGTGCAGAGATTGCATAATGCAGGTGAGGCTGGAAAGAACAATAGATCTTCAAATGCCAAAAGATAATACATCCTTTAACAGAATTTGGGACCTTGATAGCTTTGCCTCAAAAAGATTTCTGTTAAAATGTTTATGTATTTTTAAAAGAAAAGGGTAAAATACATTTTTTAATTACACATTTTATATATAATTAAGATAACAAGGGGCCTGCACCAAAGGCTTATAATTACGTAAAATCCTGCACACATTTTGTTGACAGAAGTAAAAGTGACTGTTTCATTTTTGAAATCAGCATCTTTTTATTTACATGTTTCACCACATTAACAATAATCCAGAAAAAATTACCTATGTGCACACAATGCATTATGTTGTTTATTTTTTACAACAATATATAGAAATCAAATGCTTAAAATTTAGTTTTAATGTTCATCTTGGCAAAAAAAAAAACATTCTTATGTTTATTTATTCTTCAGTTTACCACAGTGACAAGTCACTGACACATGCCTTTACACAAAATGTTTTAATATATTATATATAGTAATATTTAAATATATTGATATATTAAGAAACACTTTTCATATGAATTTGCTTTTAATGTAAACATTTTAAATCAATGCTAAACAGACACTTTCAATTCATAACTGAGGGAAAGCAAAAGAGAGAGAGAGAAAGAGTGACAGACAGAGAGAGAGGGAAAGAGAGAGAGAGAAATAGAGAGAGAGCGAGAGAGAGAGAGAGTATGTGTTTAGGTCATTGTTTTGTACAAATTCCTAGTTTGCATCCCTCACAATGACCAGGCTCATGGGGACTCTTCACATCAAGGTTTCTGTGCATCTTGTTCTGTTCTCCAAGGTCTTCTTGGTAGCACTTAATTCTTATTTTCACCATTAGGTTCTCCATGAGGACTTGAATGTTGTCGGACTCCACGTTTGGTTTCACCATCTGTGCATTGGGACATCTCTTGCAGTTTTGGCGCAAAGGCCTCACCTTGACGGTGCCCCGCCCATTCACAAGGCGCATGTGGAAAACCACCATGACCCGGTTTGAAGGCCAACTTCTCCTGCATGAGGTACAGCTGAATCTTTAAGAAAAAAAAAGACACTTCGATAAGAAGTCTATACTTCTGGAACCAGATGAGCATGAATTCTGTTCCTCCAGCCATATATATATATGCACTGAAACAGAGCCATTTGTTCTGATTTTGAAAGGAGAAAGCTCTGTCACTTTTAACAGGAAGCTACAACTGTTGCTGTGCTGTGTTGATTTACAAGGCTTGTGATTGTGTTTTTTACAGTAAATCTATTTTTATCTTCCTCAGTAACCACTATCTGATTTCACTGGATCAACAGGTTCAATTTCAGAGAGAAAATGCTAGAATGATTTTTAGACAGTGAGATTTTATAGCAGAGTAAATTACTTATGTAATTCATCATACAAAAATGAGGTAAGAATTGTCCAAGCATTTGTCTATGGATCTAGTGCAAAATACTTTTAACATGCATGTAATGTATGAACATTTGGATAGATAAATACTACAATTTTTTGGAAATACAAAATTTAGCAGAATAAATTAATCAACAGTATAGTTCTGACCTTGCACTTGTTTTCCTGAAGTACTTCTTCCAGCCCATGTTTGGATTATCAGGGTCAATATTTTCATCAAACTCCAAATGCCAAGTGTGTTCTTTTCGGTTAAGTGTTTCAATTTCACTCTGAAAGATGCGGATCCATTCCTGTTGTTCCATCTTTATCTTTTAAAAGTAGATGTTGGTTGAAGAAGAGTCAGAGCTGGAACAGCTGATCTGCACAGTTGACAAACAGCTTGTGAATGTGACTCATCATTGCCCAGAGGGAGGGTAGCGGCACTCAGGAAAACGAAACTTAAAAGTGGGCAAACGCAGCGTTAAGTTTCAGTTTTTATTTATTCAGAATAAGAACTTATGAAATGTAGATACGGAAACGAAACTGAAAGGTAGTAAAACTGAGAGAAACACTTCCACCTGCTGGTCAAAGTGATAACTACATGTATTAGAATACTAACAGACAGATAGAAACCTACATACCACAAAATACTCACAGCTGTAATTTCAGAAAAAAACAGTGTTTCAAATATTCACTCAGGCTGAATGAATAAGCATGCCGCACTCTCCAGATTTTTATTTCTGAATGTTTTGGAAAACCTTGTAGCCTTTATCTTTCACTTCACAGTTGTGCAAATTTGTGTTGGGATATTGTACATCCTTAAAAGAGTGGAATAAGGTATATGTTTAGTGAAAACACATGCACAAAATCAAAGAGCATCCTTACTTTTGAAGGTGACAACAACTGATAATTGATGCTTTTTTATTTACAGTTATGTGATTTTAACCAAACTGGAGTAGTGCTTACTGATTCAATAGAAAAGCGGAGACCAAACGCTTGAGCACGAATTCAATAATAATAATAATAATAATAATAATAATAATAATAATAATAATAATAATAATAATAATAATAATAATAATAATAANACAACAACAACAACAATAATAATAATAATAATAATAATAATAATAATAATAATAATAATAATAACAATAATAATAATAATAATAATATATAAATAAAGCACCCTAAAGCCTGCCAGCTGTATTTTCTTTTTCATTTCTATGACGCTGGTACGTTCTCTTATTTTGAAACCGGAAATGGGCGTTAATCGTCACTATAGCAACTGATACAATCTTGTAAGTTAGCGTGTGAACAAATTCACCTGTTTTTTAATACTTGTGACCCTGTTTCTCAGTCAAACATGGTGGAGGAATCAGATACATACTACATCCGACCTAACCATCGGCTCAAGTGAGTTTGCTGAAGTAGTTTCATGTTGTTGTTTTATTTCTTTTTGAAATATCAAGCGTTGCTAGCGAGATTTTGGCTAACGACAGCCTTTCGAAGTTGGACCATTGATAAACCATTCTTGTACAAAGTTTACCTTACTATAACCTTGTTGCGCTAATTTAAGTTAACACTTATTGCGTCGCAAGTTACATGCGGTAAAGCGATAGTGCTTACAATTTTGTAAATAAATAAAGTTGCATTTAGTTTCCTTCTTTTCCTCTGTATGTGTATTTACAATTTACTCAAACAGTTATTTGAGTAAATTGATATTTACACACTCTTAAGCAAGCAGCTTATCAGAGCATAAGTAATAGTTAAACAACTGGGTCATTTTGAAGGACGTTTTAAATTAATACTGCTAACTGAATCAAAGCATTTGACAAGCTTTTTGTCTTTGCTTGCAATTAGTTCTGTGTATGAAAAATAGCTTAGTGTTTTTCACTGTGTCACCATGAATGAGAGTTGCATTAAGTTGATGAATTCACAATCATGTCAAACTCAATATACACAATAATATTAGATTAATATTACTTGGGACACATAGATTAGTTATATGTTGAATAATAGATGAAAATAGGTTCTCCTGTTTGACCTCCGCTGAGACTAAAGTTTATTTTCTTGTGTTTCTATGAATTGTTACATTTTCAGGTTTAAACCAGCCGTCGTAAAGGAGTACATCCATAATATTGTGAGGGAGCGTCTTTCAGACGTGCAGTACGACCCAGAGACTGTCGCAGAGCTGACCCGTTCACTGGCAGAGAGCGTAAAGGACAAAGTGAAGAGTTAGTTGTGCATTATCCTCCTTTGGGCTTTACCCTGAGCACGCTGTGAAAAATGCAATGTTCAGACCAATTTCCTAACCAGTAGTGTTTGTCATATCACTCAAACCACAACATGAGTTGATATTTTCTTAAAATTTTTTGAACTTTAGCAAGGTGTGACATTTCTGCAGTGTCAACACAGAACAAGAAAAATAAAATGTAAACCAAATATTCTGCTCATGCTCTCAATTTATTTAACTGAGAGAAGAGAACAATAGATACAAATAACTTAAATCAGAATGAATATACTAGCTTACTTTTTGTGGCCTACTACTTACATCAGCGGCAAAACAGCTATCATAAAAAAGAAAAATAATGATGTAACATTGTAATATTATGTCTGTGCATCTTATAAATGTAAGACAAGCTCTGACATATGTTATTTTTATTTAATTTATGGCTTGTACTTTATAAGCCACTAAAATAAACCTTGTTTTGTTTTGTGCACAGCTGCAGAATTCGACAGATACAAGATTGTTGTACAGGTGCTCATTGGAGAACAACGAGGACAAGGAGTAAAGTAAGTTATATCCATTACTCATAAACAAAAACAGACTGAGTTGTTTGTTAAAAACCATGCAGTCAATATAGAAAGCCCTTAATTCTTAAAAGAAAAATGTTACGATGGAATGGAATAAAGCACAATGCTAAACAAACACAACAATGTGTTCTATAAAGTGCCTGTCATCAACTTTGAATCTATATCATAACAGAGCAATGGAGCGAGAATGGTAAAAGTTTATGGTAAAAGACATTTATTGTATATTTTCTATATCTTTGTCCCTTCATTTAAGAGACACAATATTTGTCACCATTGAACATATTGCCTAATATAGCAAAGTGATGGAAAGGCCATCACTTTGCCTTCTAGAAAGAGTACTAATTAGAAGAAAATTATAGACTATATGTATCTATCAGGAGCCATAGACTCATTTTACTGGAGCAAAAGAAAACAGATTACTAACTAAGCAGTGTCTGACAGACTGCCAAACATTTGCACATATTGTGCAAATTTTTCTGATTTTGAGTATTTAATTTAAACTTGGTGCCACCAACGTGACACAAACACTTTAATACCACTGAAAAGTTTTCAAATTAAAATATATTCAAATTGTATTTTTAAATTAATTGTGATCCAGGGAAATGTTAAAACAAAAATGCTTGTCATATTATTTCCGTTCCTTTCTCTGGGTGGTTTTTCCACTTTTTATCATATTAAAAGTAGGAAAACTAATTGATTTACTTATACATCACATAACTCTGAGGTGACAAAAATGGTTATGTGATTTTCTTTTTTTTTTATGCAAAGAAGCATCTGAAAAATATCCCAAGATTTGACCAGCCAACAAAAGCATGGCTAATCATCTAATGTGCCTGCCAGGCAAGAAGATCATTAATGCAGGAAGACCAGCAGAGATCCACAGCTCAGGCTGAAGAATCTGTGGACACGAGAACTAATAGATGTGGACTTCAGAAATCTGTGACAGGGAGACAAGAAGAAATATATTTTAAAAGAAAGTAATCAGAAAGTCCAATTCACAGTTTGGTATTAGTCATGTAGGTGACAGAGTGAACATGTGGAAGAAGGTTCCCTCAGATGGTAACAAAATAAAATGTTTTAGCCTACATGTAGAACACTATCTATGCAAAAAACTAACACTGCATGTGGTCCTGAATATGCAATTGTTGCTGTTAAAGTGGTGGCAGTATTATGCTGTGGCAGTACTGCTCTTCAGTTGGGAGAAGGATAAGGAAACAGGCTGAGTTAATAACAGGGCTGTTCTGAAAAAAATCCAAGCTAAAAGCTGTAATTGGAGCAAAATTGGATTCTACAAAGTAAAGACTCAAGGTGGCTGAAAATAAATGCATGCCACTCTTTTCAGAATGTTATTTGTTTAAAAACATTTAAAATTACAAATCATTTTTCTTCCACTTCTCAATTATGCCTTTTACAAAAGATCTCAATAAATCTTGTTGCTGCTGTCATTTCAAAGTTTGAGGGTATCTATGTAAGTAAACGGTACATAAGAAGGGAAGGGAAATCTTTTAGTGACAGTCAGCATCTTACTTTAGCATCTCATCATAATTTGTAACAAGGAGCTCAAGCTTTTCAAAGATTATCTGTCTCATATTATTAGGACAGAATGACAGTTTTAATAAATATGTAAAAACATAAAAGTTACCTTCTGCAGCTTTGAATGTACATTCCTGACACAGTTTTTTTTCAGGATGTCTGCTAGGTGTTTGTGGGACGCAGATACGGACAACTATGCAGAAGATGTTTTCATGAATGTAAGCACTCCGTCAGATTTAATCAACACAATAAAGGTTTCTTTGAGATTGTTTCTTTTTAACCATGTGTTTCCATCCCATAGGACAGCTTGTTCTGTGTGGTGACAGTTTTCGGAAGCTATTATTACTGAAGACTTGAAGCATGGATGACAGCAAATCCTTTTATATATAGAGATATGAAATGAACATTTGTGAGACGACACACTGCCAGCTCTTCAGCTTCTGGAGAGTGGAAACATGTCATTTCTGTCTCTTTCAGACATATGATTCTCATGCATCCTGTATAGGACCTTTGCTGATGTAGTGATAATGTAATGAATGCTCTCAATGTAATTTCCTGACTTGACAAGATAGATATTGATGACAGAAGCTGTTTGAACAGCTAATTCTGGATTACACCTAATGTTCCAGTCTGGACTCCCGGGTGTTGAAAAGATGGTCAAAAGAACTTTCCCAAATGAATTTTATTTTGAAAGATAATTCAATAAAAATAAATTATCTTAACCAACACATGTTATTGTTTATCCTTTGTAGCTACTGTATCAGAAAGTGTCAGCATCATAACAGAAATGATTATCAACTTTTATAATTATAGAAAAGGTCAACACAAATCTGGATATTTGGACAAATCTGGATAGCATCACAATTATTACCACTTTATTCTACAAATTCTAGTACTTCATTCACAGTTATGCTTTAGTTTAGTTTTTTGTGAATATTCAAATGTCCTTATGGACTGTCTATGTCTAAGCAATTTTAAATGTTTAGAGCTACACAGACAGCTTCTATAACGAGTTAAAGAAACTGCTCATATTTGGAAAATAATACTGTCATCAAATTTAAGCTAAAAATATAGCTAAGTAAAGAAGTTAATAATGAAAAATGAAACTTTGTTCTTGCATTCTGCTGACAAAACAGACAAGGCAAAACACATGGGACTTTTATTTTTTATGACAGAAAAGAGGTTTTTGTTCCTACAAAATTACTCATACCTGCTACCTACAACGTCTGAGTTGTCTGACATTTCCCTCTAAATTTATCCAATAAAATTCAACATCAACTTCTTTTAATCGTTTCATATCCTCAACTTCCACATAAACTTGATACTTTACAGATAGTTGCTGTCAAATTGAGTGCCTGGTGCAAGTTCATCTGAAGATTTGCTTAATGTAGAAATTATAAAATACTCTCCTATTGTAATCATTTGTTAAAATGAAAATAGGCATATTGTATTTTGTTGTCTTCTCGTTCCCAGTGAAGCTTTAAATTAATTCTTAGTTAATGTTTTAAAAATCCAACTCACTGATTAATTTGTCTTCCTGTCTTTTTTATCTCTGCACAATCTGTTATCATTTGGCTTTAAGCGATTGATCTGGAAGCCTTGTTTGTCACTGATACCTTATCTGCTGATGTAAGACTGCTCCAATGAAGGATGTCTGCTGCAGCAAAAACATCACTATAACTCGTAGTGGTTCATGGGTAGGTAGGATTCCCCAAGTTTGTAGAAATGTTCTCCTCTACTTATATTACTTCTATTTTTCAGCAGACTGCATAATGCAAACAGCTCTGGTCTAGGAGAATTCCCAGTAATGTGCTATCGATCATTTAATATGTTTACATTAAATCCATAATCACCCATTTAAATGTGAGCAAACCGCATCAGCACACAGTGATGTTTTCTTGGTCAGGCTAAGGTAGGAGCAGATCAAATCAGCAAAATTAGAAACACTAGCAAATAGTTTTGTGCATATATCCCCGGGTTGTGTTTATTCAGCAGATTTTGTTGTTTACTGCTGGACTTCAGGCCACTGTCACAATGCATGTACGGTTTAGTTGGTGTCATTGAACCTTGGGGCTTTTGATTTTATTCCAGGATAAATTGCAGTTCAGTGATTCTCAATTTCCTAGTTTCTAAACATTCTTCACTATTATTCTTTCAATGCCTTATGTGTCTTCTGTTGAAATATATATATATATATATATATATTTTACAGTATTTGCATCTTACTTTCTGTCTGTTCAAACAATGTTTTTCATTTTAAGTTTTTACAAGTGCAGAAGCTCTTTAAAATGGTCTTTTGTTGATCTTTGAAGACAGACAATTTCCCTACAGAAATTTCCAGCCACACTTGTTCAGTTTTCCTCTAACTGTCCTGCCTTCAACCTCATCATTTAAAGCTCTAACTGAGACCTGCAGACTCTCAGGTTATGGACAATATTTTTGCTGCATTATATGGACTGACCTATTGGTGAACTATGTCTTATGTGGTCTCTTGAGAAAATTATGCCCTAAACATTTCTGCTTGAGAATAATCCATTTTATAGTAGAAAGATAGATTTCAAATAGTTTTAAAATTACCTTATAAACCTTTTTAAATAGAGGGGGAGCTATTTTGGTTTTGTCAGTAATTGCAGCTGGAGCTGTCATTATTTTATCACACACCTGAAGGCTCCAGAGCAGTAATTGGCCAAATGTTTAGTTTTCATATTGGTTTTCCTATGTTATTACTTGTCCTAGTGAAGTGCAGTTATTTTGCAGAACCAGCGTTTTTCGTATTTCCTAAAACATTTTGAGAGATTTAAGAACACACTGCATCTGCAGCTTGGACTATTATCTATTAATATGTCCAGTGCTGTTGTTCATAAGGACTACATTTAGCTTTTGGTAATGACATCATTCTATATTTGTTTATAAATTACACTAAGGATCTGACATTATTACGCCATGCTTTATTTCGTGTGCTTTGCATATAAATAGATAATATAATTAATCATTAAAACATTATTATTTCAGTAGTAAAATCTGAAATGAAGCTAACTCTATTTCAATTAATTATTTCATAACAGCTTCTTACAGCTCATAAAATTGCAAAAAGTGATCAGAACAATAAAATAAGAATAATAAAAAGTTATTGTTACTGCTCATGCATCTTTCTCCACATCACTTTTTCCTTCCACTTAATTCCTGCAGGCCAATAAAAGCAGTCTCCCATGGTTTCTTCTCCCTGAATCCATACAAAAGCCTATTCAGTTGCTATGACGGCAGTTACTATGGAAATTAAGTAATGAAAAAAATCTTAGTTTACCTTTTAGGAAGTAATATTTATATTAAATAATGTGAGAAAGCTGATGATATACAGTATATATATATATATATATATATATATATATATATATATATATACACACAAAAATAAACAATCCTAATCCTCATTCACATTTATATCCAGAAATCAAGCCTTTCCTTGAACTTCAGTAACCTATCTGTGGCTCACAGTCCAAAAGTTTGTCAACTTTCTTTTCTTCAATTAGATGTAGAGTACCTTTCAGACATTTCTGTTTTTGTGTTTATGCATGAAATTCTCCGCCTGACTTCAGAAAAGTGCCCCCGCTGAAAATCTAGCAGCATTTGAGAATGAAGTGTAACGAGACAGGAGAAGTGAGCAAGTGAAGTGTTGAAACCCCCAGTCAATTAGGCAAATTACCTATATGCTCATTACATATACACATTGGCTGAGGAGGACCTTGCAGGTTTATTTCTGGTTTCGGAAAGTTGGCTGAAAGGTGATTTTTCTTCTATAGGTTTTGTTGGACATTTACAGAAACTATAAATAAAAGTATTGATACCATTCCTCTGCAGAAAATTGTTTTGATGTGGTAATGCTGTGCTGATTGCTTGATAACATTGGGACTAATTTCCTTATGACACCTTGGGATGACAAATATGACATGGGCATACATTTCTTTGGTGCAGTCAAAATAAATTAATCTGAAATAATTTCTTCCAGATCTAAAAAGCCTCAACAACCATCAAAACAGCTCAGTGAACTGAGGTGTAATAAATCCAGGGTCCTTGCAGGAGACCCAAATGAAGAATATGAGGGGAGGTGTGATGACTAACAAGTGGAAATGAAGTCCAATGTCTAACCTGTTAAATACTTTTTTATATGGAAATATAAACGCAGATGATGCATAGTGCAGACATATATATTTCAAAGCTTTTGTTGATTGAATCCAAATGTAAATGCAAAAAACTGCAATTGAAAATTTAATTAGTTTTGTTATTTGTAATTATTCTCTTTTCTTTTGTAAAAAAAGATCAAAACATTCCCCACTAAAACTGTCTAAATATTGAGAATTAAATATATATAGTTGAAAAATGTAATTGATGAGCAAATATTTAAAAAAACTAAATTTTTATTCTCTTTGGAAATGGTAAAAAAAAATAACAAACATTGAGATGATAAAAATAAATAAAAATAGTCCTGTAACCCTTTAGACCATGTTGATGTAAGCCCAATAAATTCTGTTATCTGTCAATAAAAAGGAAAAAAAAAATCTCTTAAATGTATTTTTAATTCCTAGGTTCTTTTAGGACTTCGTTGTTGACTCTCAAAAACAGCTCTTTACATTTTAAGCAGGGGTTTTGATATGTTTCCTTGTGAATACATGATTACAGATGCTGACATTTGGGTCCTGCTCCACTTGGGTCTGTTATCATGGCAACAGCTGCTTCTGTCACATCCTGCTCAATCTTTCCTTTTTAAGTTTTTCAGAAGCAATATTACCGTATGCCTGCACCTACAGATACACCTAAAAATTGGAATAATCTAATATTGTCAGATATAAATAGAAACATGCTTTTCTCTGTGTAAACGTTTAGACCAAAAGTAGTATTCAATTTACACTAGATCTTTATAGTTAAAAACAAAATTGGCCACTCTTTCAAATTTGTAAAGCTGTATTTTTGCACGATGCTTGTGTTCATGCAACAGATGAGGAAAGTAATCAGCCTTTTTCTGTGAGCTTTATGTCCTGTATGTTACATGTGTTGTTTTGGGCCTATTTAGTTTAAATTCATCTAAAACACCAAAAGTTGCTGGATTCTCATGACCTGCAACATGCTATTCATGCAATCAGTAGCTGTCACAAACAGAGCTCCGTGCTATCCTCAGTAAATACATTATTTATTACTATTTGAATAACATATAAGACATGTATGTCCTTCTTTTTGAGAAATTATAGATATTTTCTGCTGCTGAAAGTCAAAAGGAGAGCCTTTTAGTAACATTAGACTGCCAATAGTTGGAGAATGAAAACGTGCAGGTGCAAGTTAAAAATCAAGAGGAAATCATAGTTTTGCTTTTCTTGTACCTTTTTTAATGAGCTTTACTCAAAGCAGTTTCAAGGCATTGCAATTCTTATCTAACAAGAATGTTGACATTTATTTTTTTACAATTAAACTAATACTATTAGGCACAATACCAATATAAAAACAGAAAGATTTTAAATGCAAGCGCCTGTCACTTGCAATATGAGATGCTATCAAACTTAAAAAAAAACAAAAAACAAAACTGAGTTAGTTTGCCTTTTGTTTTCCTTTTTGCTATTTGAAGTTTACAAGCAAACTACAAATGTCCCTCTTTATCATATCATTTATCATATCATATGCTAGTTGTTTCCATATAAATTTGTAGTGATTAAGCAGATTCATTTATGAAAAAACAAAATGACCATAAAAAAAAAAAAAAAAAATTTTTGGATTTCATAAAAATATCTATGGGACTCATTCATTCTCATGTGATGCAATGAATCCAGCTGCCACTATAAATTAATATCTAATTATATTTATAAATTAACTATAATTGTTGAACTGTATGATTCACAATCCCTAAAGTGGTACCATAATTGCCAAGCTGGCCATTAATAGACAGTTGTCAGTGTAATTAGAGAAAATGGCTGGTTGCAGTCTGTGTGTTCTTTGAGTGTGCTGTTCCCTTTGTTCTAATGGATTTCTTAGAATGGTAATTGGCCCTTTAAAAGTGATTTCTGTGCTTTTGTTATCAGATATGTGGGTCTGTAGCTGCTCTTTGTTAATCAGCAATCACCGTATGTAACAAGTCTCGCTGGATCCTCGGAGAAAGTCAGTTATTTGATGTTTAGTGTCGCATTTCGTGTGTTATTAGTATTTGTGAAACATGGTCACTCTTCACATCATCACAAATTGTTGGATTTAGATTTGAGATCCTTGAGTAATTGTTTTGTGATTATTTGTGATGGATTCTAGTAGTGCTGAATTAGAAATTATCATCTAAAATCACTCAGACTTTGACAGTTATTTCCATTGTCTAATAAAGGATGAGTTAGTGTTAGAGGCATCACTGCCTTTCACTTCAAAACCAAACTAGTTTGCTAAATAATAAGCTATATGAAGAAGAATTGTGGCGTTTATGTATAATTTTGAAGCTTCTATGGTCATATTATTTCTTATGTCTAAAATTACATAAATTGAATTGAATTTCTTAATTTTTTCAACATGACTTTTAGAATCCTGACCTTAAGCCAGGATTAAAAATCAAGGACCTCCTTGTTGCATGGCGAGCAGCTGCTGCTCTGTGCAGCCACTAAAACCAGACTATTTCTATTTTGAATCCTAGGATTAACATAGGATGTGTTGTCTTTATAGCATGACTGTAGCTAAGTCCCA
This sequence comes from Alfaro cultratus, assembly GCA_903066825.1. Classification (NCBI taxonomy): domain Eukaryota; kingdom Metazoa; phylum Chordata; class Actinopteri; order Cyprinodontiformes; family Poeciliidae; genus Alfaro; species Alfaro cultratus. The sequence continues at coordinate 120,957 of CAEFZX010028924.1, forward strand.
TTTTGTAAGTCACTTCAATAAACTTTGTTACTTTCATTACGCACACCGTTAATATGTCCAGAACTTTCTTGACATATTTATGCTTACCTTAAAAACAATCATAGTCACCTTCTAGAATCAACACTCACTCAAACAGATCATCAGTAGTAATATTGTGTGTGATTTTCTGTGTGTGTACGTTACCATATCATCCAGTCACTTTTTACTCTATTGCACACATTATTCTACCCAACACGACAGTGGCACTTAATTTTTGAGAATGTGTAAAAGATTGCATGTGAAAGCATCCATGAGGACACCATCACCCTGGTAATCTAGAAAATTGAACATATCACTCTGCCAGTAATGTTCTGACATCTTGATTGTGATTATGGTTCAGTACGTTGTATCTGATGGCTGATTAATGACATTCGTTCTGCTTGAGTGGGTTACAGTGGTTGCAGGCTTTCAGAGTGGACATTTCCACAGACTCTAATCACATGATGTCGTGAAAAGATGTGCATTGATGAAGGAATCTAAGCGTAAAACAACCCAAGCATGAATTCATCATTTTTTGTCTTATCCAGCATCACTGGAAGACAGAGAATGTAAGAACCAATGTTTAATGAAGGGAAAGTTTGCCATGCGCAGATTGCGATTTCATTGCAGAGCTGGCTCAGGCAGAAAAACAACCATACACTCTCTTCCTGACAACTGCAATCAGTTGTAAATCACCAATTAAACTAACATGCATGCCTTTGAATCATCTTAGCAAACTGAGGAGCCTTAAAAAATGTGCAGACATTAGTAATGAGCAGTTCAAATAATTTTCCATTTTTCATATGCTATTTTATATTTTTGCAAGTGAAACTTAATTTTTTGTGTGTTCTAATGGTATTTAAATTATTCTTTGGGTGCAGTATTATAATTACAAGAGTGATAAAGCAGAGCCAGAGATGATGTGATTTAAAGATGTTTATTTAAGAAGTCTAAGAAAACTGTTTTCGCTGCATATAGTTGATCTTTTTTTGATAACAAAGTTATTATTAATATATATTTTAATTTTACAAATAAATCCAAATGTCAAACAGCTTTACCAAATAGGCACCATATATATTGCGTTCTACCTTAGAAGGAAACAATGTGCACAAAAATGAAGATGAATTTTCTTTAGCAGGTCTTGAACTCCCTGAATACCAGCCTGCTAAAAGTGCAATACTTAAATTTTCTACACAGTAAATTCTGCAGAGTTAAATCAACACTATGCCGAGTCTATTTGGTCCCTTTCAGAATTGGCATTAATTTAACTCTTATAGAGTTATTTCAACAATAGTTTGAGTAGTNAACTTTTTCAAGTGTTAAAACTACTCAGTTTCTTGTTGAAATAACTCTGAAAAGAGTTAAATTGACACCAATTCTGAAAAGGACCAAATAGACTCGGCATAGTGTTAATTTAACTCTGCAGAATTTACTGTGTACTTTGCTACATTTTTGGTACATCATAATGTTTGGGCTAAATATGTGATTTATTCTGAATTAAGAAATATTTTTAAAGTTACTTTTTGCATGTACTTGGTTTTCTTTGTCCAGAGAAAAAAACATTGGTGATCACAAATATTTAAGTGTGTCAAGTATAAACAAAGAAATGGTTAAGGAGGCCAATGACTGTTCAACTTAAAAATCAATTAATTAAAAAAAACAAAAAACAAAAAACAATCAATTAATTCATTCACGTAGCCAGGAGTGCTTATAGGTATGGATGGTGTATGTATAAGAAAGCTGTATGTGTAAGGAGGTAAATGGGTTACTGTTTTTTTCTTTTTGTCACTTTCCAGAGCCTAAACACAGGTGGAAATGTGTCAGTGAAGTATCTCTGAATTCCTCCTTTTTGAATAAATTATTTATTTTCTACTTCTCAAGGACATAATTTATTTGCAAAATAAGTTATTTTTCAGCTCAGAGTGCTCGGTTTCTTCATGTAGATTAAATTCACTTGAAAGCATTAAGCACAGAAATCGGGCAGTTGTTCGCTGGAACAAGAGAAGCGCAGACAATAGTCCTGTCAAGTGAATAGAAAGATGAATAGATGAACTGAGCGTGTCTTTTCATCTTAAAGGTGGATGCAGCTCCCTATTCAGTACTATTTCACACCTGGTTTTTATATTCAAACCATAAGATTTTGATGGAGAGAGAACTTAAAGTCTGATCAATCTAAAAGGCATAATTTGAGGTTTTTAAGCAATCACAAAAGGTGAAAGTTTTAGTCAAATGTCACTGTAATTAATCTAATTATTTAACCCTGAGCATGGAGACCGCATGGTTGGGTTTCGAGATGAATTTTCATACCCTGAAAATTTCCTGCTGCATGTTTCAGCATTTCTTTAAGAGGCTGGCAGCTGTAGTACTCTGAATTTATGAGAGGAAGAAAAAGAAGTGTGTTTGCCAAATGATTAGTGTTGTTCATTTGAGGAGTGTGCAGATCCCAGAATCTCCATTCCGAATAATCAGAAATGAATGTTTTCATTGCCTCATAAATTTCTTTTCACGTTACTACTGTGAAATCACAACCCAAACTCTATTTTATGTATTTTATGTTTTACAACACATAATAGTGACTAATTTGGAAGTATAAGGAACATGATACACAAAGTTCATGATTTTTTTTTAACAATGATACTCTGTGGTAAACAGACATATGTGTAAATCCTGGAGAAACACCTGCTGGAGGCTGTAAAATGCTGCAATCACAGCAGGTCTATAAAGTATTGATCCAGGTGTCTTTGTACATATGCACCACACATTTCATATTGCAAATAAAACTATTGAAATCCATTTATGAGTTTCCTTTCACTTCTAAATTCTGCACTGCTTTGTGTTGGTCATCATTTAAAAACCTAAAATCAATCAAATTCCAAAAAACTGAAGTTTGAAGTTGTAATCTAGCAAAGTGTAAAAAAGGAAATGATTACTTAAGCAAGGTATTTTAGTTTTACCTTCGCTTTTCTACAGTACTGAAGCTTTTTTTTTTCCTGTGAACTTTTGACACCAGCACTCCACAACAGGAAATTATCTTCAGGAGTTTTGTCACTGCTGGAAATGCTGCAAGATGTCACTTAATGCAGGCTCGACTGCTGAAATTGCAGTGTTTTTCTCAGAGGTGGCCTTATCTGAGTGCTTTGAGTTGGACCCTTTGCTGGACACATCTACAAAATGAACAATGTAGACAGTACGGAAAGGAGAGAGAACATAAATTGTAGCTGTCCCAAACGCTTTTCTCTGATATGTAAGATTAAAGAGATTTTTACTGTGCAATATCCCATTTTCCCAGGAAAATTAGATTAATCTCTTATCTGCATTATGTGCACAGCTCAAATTTTTATAGCTTCTTATTGTGGATACTGGTTTTGAGAAACAATGTCATGAATTACATGGGGAGGAGCTTTCCATTCATCACGTGTTTAACACATAATCACGGTGCGGCAGTCTTCAGAAGATTTGATAAGATTGAAGACGTCACACACTGCATTTAGTCAAGGCTCCACATATTTTAGTCAGCAAGATGAGCTCAAACTGTGGCTCAGTTCAGTTTTACTGGGTCAGGTACTCTTTCTTAGTTTACTGTAATTCATGCTATTTTCCCAAAGGTATAGTAGGATCTACAAAATCAGACTTACTTTGCTCACAGTCATTGAAGACGTCCTTGAGAAAAGAATAGAAATGTTCTTTTTGTGACCCTCAGTGGGGAATTGTGGGTATACCAGCAGCAAAGTGAAAGGCAAATTGAAACATTCACACAAAGGTAAAAACAGAAAAATAAAAATTCTAAGAATGAGAGACTGCAAAGTATAAATATTGCCCTTCGATTCAAACACAAAACTTGTGCTCTACCTTAAGTGCACCAGATTTTGAATAAACACTTCACCATCATCACTCAGTAATTTGCAGCAACTGCATCAAGGTTCATGCTGTCAAAGCTCTTCTTCGAGATGTTGCATAATTTAAGGTTTAAGAGAGCGGTGTTTTCTTCGTTGTAGCCTCTAAGAGAGCCAGGGCATTTCTTCAGGTCTTTCATGATTGAACGCATATCACCTTGCTTTGCACCATCGTCAACCTCCTTATCCCTGTTCTTATTTACTTCATCAGCTGCTACGGCAAACACTTGTCCACAACATTTACATTGAGCACTGTTGGCTGGGGCATTTTTTTAAGCATTTTCTTTTTACACACTGCAACTTTTGTGTTTTATCATGAGCAATTTGCTGACAGTCACTGCATAAAGTCTGCCGCTCATTCAGGTAGAGATACAATTAATTTAAGCATCAAAATGTTAACATTTCTACCTTTAGAACTCCTGAGTCACTCCCTCAGTCTTTTTGCTGAAATCTGATTTTTACTGCATTTAGGAGATCATAAAGAGCTCAGGAGAAAATAGCATCCTGAAGCAAGTCCTCTTTATTTGACTGCTTTGCTGCTGCCACAGTTGTTGTTCTTATACTAGATACTAGATTAAGACAAATCTCTCCTCATGAAATCTCTTTGCTGGAGTTCGGAAAATAATATATTTTTTGTAGGTTTTTTACCCCAACAACTGGAATTTTCCACGTTTTCTTAACACGTCAAAAATATTGGACTCCTACCAAAAGACTGTTTCCTGAAATTGCTTAACAAAGTGTGTCAACAAAGTATAAGTTGTTTTGGTTTTTATTTTTACACTCCTTCTGAACAATTTGTTTATTTCTCGGTGTAATTGTACTGGATAAGTGTAAAATTAAAAATGGAGAAATATTTTAAGCAATTTACCATTGTCTTTTTTTAAAACAAAAAACAATGTATACACATCTGCGATTAAGAAACTGTCTTGATAAAAGTTACAGTTCTTCAACATTTCCAACTTGGTGTTGTATTAGTACAGAAATCAACAAATTAAAACTTAGTTACTGCAGACAGTCTGTTTATTTTTAGATTTTCCACAAATAATGTGGAGTTAAATTCCCCAGGAAAAACTACGAATACTGACCATGCTTGTTAATGTCTTGATGAACTGTTGTTTTCTTTTAATCCTTAATTAATCACATAAAGACATTTATGAATAGAAATATTGTTGTGAGAACAGCTAATCTACTCTGAGTCTGAAGATTTTCTTGAGTTAGTCACCAGGCCCTCCTGACCGCCTCACCATCATGACCCAGCAAAGATAAGTGGCTTCAGACAGTGGGCGGATGGAATAAATTCCCCAGCTTTTCTATAAAAAAAACCCCACCTCAGTACTTGCATTATTACACAAGATTCTTGTTGAGGATGGAATTTGCAATGAAGCCTTGGCTGTGCTGCATTGCACTTACATGGTGTATAGCTGAGACCCTCAATCAATGCCCTTATGTCAAGGAGGAAGCAGCAGAAATTGCATTTCCTAGAATACGTGGAGACTCCTAGTAAGTATTCTTCATGACTGTCTGTGGCCTGAGGAAGGATTACAGATAAAGGCAGTTGAATTAATTCATTTTTTCATTAGAAAATGCTGAACAGGATTAAGTTATGTGTCTCCAGTTTCTGTAAAAGATCTTCATGAGATTTCATTTCTTTTGAATGCTAACTCAGTAAGTGTTCTTACATTCATAGTGGCTTCATATTTGGATTTTAGTAAACAGTATTATTTTCTTACTTGAGTCTGTATTTGACCTACAACCTCCATATTAAGTATACTTTTAATGAAACCAGAGCAAAATCATTCATATATATCAATATAAATATCAATATCTATATGCATGTATTGTGTGTGTGTGTGTGTGTTTTATAAACATATTATGTATAACAGAAGGTTATTCTGATGGAAAAAAAAAACACAATAATGATTAAAATGATCACATTTTAATTTGTTAAAGTAAAGATACAAACAATTAAAAAGATTAAAACATTAACAGAAATGATTAACAGAAGAACCAAACAACACCTTAATATGTCAACAACTGATTGGATACAGGCACAAATTTGATGATTAATCCTCCACAATAACATCCATAATGTTTCACTATTTTGTACTAACACTACTGATACTACTAATACTACTAATCTGTCATGGTTGTTGGTATTTTAATAATAATGAGAATTTTTACACCGGCATATACAGAGATGCAGAGAAAATACAGTGTCACAATTTCAAATGAGTCCTTTCCAATCATTGTTCCATCCCATTTAGAAGAGCTGCAGAATACAACATTTTCAATAAGTGTCCCATTTAAACATTTGTTACACTTCCAACAGCATTAAAGGGATAGTCCAGGTTTTCTGATGTGCAGTTCATATTATATCTGCACTTCAGAAATCCTGAGCAATCCTTTTAAGTTCTTTCAACTTGTGAAAAGAAAAAAAATAAAATAAGACAAACTATTCTTTTAAAGTGCTGTGAAACTTATTTTAGACAGGCTTCAATCTGGGAACCTGAAACAGACATTCTAAAATACATTCATGGTTCTTCATGTCTTGATGTGTTCAGATGAGCTTAGCAGTCATATAGGTGATAGATGAGTTACTGATCAACTCTTTACATTTTAGCATAACAACACATTTAGCACATTTTAGGATTTTTTCCCCATAAGTTAGAAGAAAGTTGTGCTGTTTTCACATAATTCATCTCCACAGACAACATTTTCCTGTCATATTCATGTAAACGTTGCTGCTGATGGTGGATAACGGAGGCATTGATTAAGAACAAGCTTGTTTTTCTAAACAACAGGCTTTTGCTCTTCCCTTTTCACATGGCCCCACAGGATTTTCTTCAACATGAAAAACTGGTCTCATCTTTCTGTTTTCCTTCCCCGTCTGCCATTATGTCAGCCTCAGCAACAGCAGCTCCGTTGCTGAGTGGTGCATCACTCAGGGTGCTGCGCAGTGTCACCCGGGTCACACTCAGAGAGTGTTTTCTCGGATTGATATGATGCGGCCGATGGCACATGACTTCTTTGAACATTTCTCTAAAGCGGGTGGACATGAGGTTGTAAAGGATCGGGTTGACTGCTGAGCTGAGGTAGAAAAACACGCCGGAGATGATATGCACGTACTCAAAGATTTTATGATGGCTATCAGTCCAGTCACTGATGAAGCTCCACATGAGGCGATCCGTATGAAACGGGGCCCAACAGATCCCAAAAACCACCACTAAGACAACTGAAAGAAAGGGAAGAGAAAGACTATTAGACGTGTGTGGCAAGGATCTTGAAAGTAAGTCAATGATTAATGCTGCCAGCATATTTTGCCTCAAATATAAAGCCTCTCTGAGGGCTATGCTTCCATGATGCAACATTTTATGATTTTTCTGGACTTGTTTTAATCCTTCACATCAGAGTAAAAGACGTCTAAAAACAGAGAGTGCATTGATGTGCACTTTATCCCTCTCATGAAGGCCCTAGAGCTCTTCCTCAAGCCCTCCTGTGGTTTTAGAGAAGCTCTCATACAAGAGAAGGATTAAATCACATCAGGACTGGAAAGCTTTAAAAACCAAAAGCTGTCTAACAACAGAACAGCTGCTGTCCTCACATTGCACCTTTACCGATGCACTTTTAAAGTCTCTCTGCATGCTGACTTTGTTTAACAGATTAAAAGAATTTAGAAAACATGAAACCAAAATCAGATTAAAGATTGCAATTGATAATATTCTTCTAGAAAGAGTCACTGAGCACAAACACTTGATCATAAATGTTACTGGAAGCATGATATTGTTAGTTCATAATCCAATCCCAGAAGCATTTTTATAATGGGGAAATAAAAATATATTGTAGATCATAATTTCTTGTACTTTGTATACTTCACTCTTACATATATTCACATAAATTTTCTATCAAACTAAGGTCTGAGGTTTTATATATATATATATATATATATA